>JACEGR010004474.1:0-86964 GCA_014170235.1 Listronotus bonariensis
AATAAGAAACCTATTTTTAACCATCTCAGTTCTTTGATTTTTTCCGAAACATGGTCATTAAAAATTTTAAAAAATATTTATTTAATAAAATGCAAATGTACCATTTTCTTTACTGTACACTTTTTATTTTGTTTTTTAGTGGTTGTCAAAAAAAAAAAAAACAATATAATATGGTATTTTAATATCAAAAAATAAAGTAGTTTAGTGACTACAATAATACATTTTTATTTCATTAAAAAATATAAAAAAATGGCGAACTTACTTTTTGTTGTTAATTGGTATTTTTATTTTGAATTTTAAAAAATGAAATTAAAGGCTAAAGAAAAGTATTTTTATATAAAAATGTTGCTTTAGGTGAAATGCTTAAAGCTATAATAAGAAATTATGTGGGATGAAAGCATAAAAAAGTAGTAAAAAGTGATTAACTTTTTAACTCAGTTTACATTTACACTAGATAAAAAAAATATTAGACTTTTTTATTATCTACTTTTTTATGCTATTTAATCGAGTAGTTTTAAAATATATTTTTTCGTTTTTAATTTATTATTTAAAGTAATATTTTTAATATTTAATCACCCTGTATATTACAGGTCTATCTTTAGAGAGAAACATTTTTTATAAATAATAACTTTTTTCGAAATAAAAAAGTAAAAAAAATCGTGGCGAATGCCAGAAAAAAGAAATCGAATGTTCTTCTTATAAAATAAATCTCCTATGTTGCTAAGTTTTACCGGTAATTGGTGCCAAATTAAGCGTGATGCCGTGAAGCGACCGCTAAAATGCGCAAAGTGAAGAAAAATGACGTACATTTGAACATGAATCCCTTTTTTGGTCTTCACTTTGTAATAAGTAGGTTTGTCCCAATCCAGCATACCGACACGGGCGTACATTGAACGTAAAGGGCGCATCTTAGAGCTGATGTAAAAATGGTAAGACTAAACTAAACTAGCTTTCCCGTTTGAAACACAGGGACCAAAGTTAAAGATGGTAAGCCATTGTCCTAGCTGGCCGTGGCTTTTAAATACGCATGCTCCTAAACGCACCGACTTTTGACTGCGCGATACCGTAATGATTCCAAAAATACTACTAGTCACTGAGTATCTAAATGTGGGTTATCTATGCTTGAACCACATCAGAAATTTCAAAAGCCTTGTATTAAAAATTTTAACGCAAACTTTTTCATCTAAATTAAAGAATCCCGACATCCTACGATTTCTAGAACTCAAAGAATAATAAGAAATTCTCTTGCAGTAATCAAACCCAATAATTTTTCAAAACGACACCACTGGTAAGCGAATTCTCAATCAGTTACACAAATAATAAAAAAATGTCAATTTTTACATTATTTTAACTGTTAATGGTCTCATTTGCTTTGCTAAATTAAGACATTAACTTATAATTTAAAAACTAATAGTTTTCATATTTTAACAACTTTGCCACATTCTTTATGTTATTTCGCTTGATTTGTCGTAAATTTACATACACATACATCATAGTTTTTAATAATAGAATAGCGGTATTTTAATATAGTTAACCACAAAATTCTTTTCTAGAAGTAATGGAGAATTTTAAACCACGTCCACTATTCTGTTCCGCATTTCTTGCTATATCCGAATTACAGTGTTTTTATTGTTATTTTTATGCAACAAGTTACAGACCAATACTCTTATAGAAAAAAACTAGTTGTTGTACCCAGTATGCCTTTACCATAACTTATAAAATAATTAATTTGTTCCTGTAGTGACTTAAAAACTTGTTTTGTAAGGCCAAAATCATATAAAAAAGGAACTGCTGCTCAATTCAGTTGCCACTGAACATTTTGACAGTTGAAGACAAGTATAGGATAGGATACACAAAGTGTATAGTAAAATATATATATATATATATATATATATATATATATATATATATATATATATATATATATATATATATATATATATTAAAAAGCCTTACACTATTTCATTTTAAAAACAGGTGTAATGTAAAATGACACAATAATGGGGTATAAAATGACATATGCATAAAACTGGTAATAACAATTTTACATAAAAATATAGGTGAAGAAAGTAACAAACGAGAAAGTAGTCTTGTCAAATGTCACAAATAAACTTTTTTACATCTAGAGACACTTTGGCACACTCACAAATGCAACTGATCCCAGGCTGCCTAGATAGCAAAGTTATAAATAAATCATTGCAGAAAAAACAAGCCACATTATCTTTATTTTTCTCGGCTGTAAACTTAGTCTTCTTCATTACTTTCTGTTTGCTCGGAGGTACTTAGCATACATAAAATGTTCTTTTTAACTTGATTTCCTGACTTTTATTTTCTACTCCGAATTTAAAGTGATTGTTTAAACTTTAGTTTTTTTCTTGCGTCGCTGCTTAGTGAGTCAACTTGCTTTCTTTCGGTTTTAACTAAAGTTTTTGGAGGTCTTTGTATTAACAAACTACTTTCGTCCATGTAGTAAATGCGATGAACACCAAATTGCTCTTTTTTTCATTTCCAATGTATTAAAAAATTGTTGTATTTGTGGCCTATCAAATGTCATAGCTCTACCGGCAGACACAGCTTCAGGTTGCCTTAGGGATATTTTAGGATGTCGCATACGAAATCCTCTTAGTCACTCTCGTCCAGCGCTGCGATCTTAAATCTGTTTGGAATGCCATTTTTAGTGGCGAATTTAAATGCAACTTTTTTATGTCAGTAGTAGTAATAACAAATAATCGAGACTCTAATAGGAGTATATAGTCAACAATTTCTCACTTCATCTTCACTAAATGTGGTTGAAAATCGTCCTAAAACTTTTACTCTAGCTTTGGCGCTTTTGTTTAGATCATTTGTTCTGGTTAGTTCTGGTTAGTGTGGCTTAAACATCTGATTTGACAACTTTCTACAGCCTCAATTGCTTTACGCATTGCTTTCTCATTACACGTTTTTTGGGTGATCTTTTTCTACGTTTTTTCACCATAGTGTAACTAAAAAACAAAAATAATTAATATATTCCAGGTGTGTAATTTTACCTTCATGCCTATGTATGTCATTTTACCCGCAACAGTACCCGGTTCTTTGTTCTTACCAAATTAGTTTTTATGTTGTTGAACAACCGTTTCGTGTGTGTGTACCCGTGGTATACACTTAAACTTCTATCGTGGCAATGGTTTTACTTTAAAACAAACACAATTTTGTAATAAAAACATAATTGCAATACAGCTTATTAAGAAACTCTACATCGGTAAAATCGTTTTTAAGGTGAACTTCTAAGTATTACAGCCCCAAACCAAATGAAGTGCCAACATGAATTTTGGGTGCTCTTTACCTGATGAAATTCCACTGTTTTACTGGATGTCGCAAGCAGTTCCGTAATAAATATCGCTGTCATTTCACATGCTATGTCATTTAACACAAACTTTTCCCTAGTCACACAAAAATAACAGTCTGGTATGTAATCTTTTGATTTGGCCTATATTTAAATAAAATATTATTTGGCTTTTCCTCAGCATAAAAAGGTTAAATAAACATTTTAGGAAAATTAAACTTTTTATATAGCTACTATCAAGAACCATTCTGTCCTTGCCCAATATAATAAAAGTTAAGACTACTTAAAATAAAAATAAATTAATGAAATATTTAAAATTTAATAATTATTTATAAATATTTTAATTTAGGTAAAATAAAACATTCACTTACTATACAGAGAAGGTTCATAAGCTTCCGGTTGAAATTATTTTATCACAAACTAGTAAAATAAATATTTAACGAGACTGTCAGAACGAGAACTGAGCTTATGATCGCTTCTCAAAAATGTGGTAAACTTTTTACCAAAAAATTGCTGCCAAACCTAAAACATAAAAAAATATATTAAAAATAAAATGACTGATTGACAGTTCTGACTTTGACATTACTTTTGAAAAAAACAACTTAACTACTAAATATACATCATAAGCTCAGTTCTCATTGTGGCAGTCTCGTCAAGATTTTATTTTATTGGTTTGTGATAAAAAAATTATGTATGGTATTTAAAAAAATTTATAACCTAAATAAAAATAAATATTTTATATTGAATATTTTGTAATTTATTTTTTTTATATTAACCCTAACTTTTATTATACAACTTTTTTGTTATTAATTTTACGATAAAAACTTATTCTTTACAAAAAGTTCTGCATAGTCTAAAACCTAACATGCAATTATCAAATAATATTTTTTTACAGGGGTATACGAGGTATGTCAAAAAATATAAACTTTTCTTAAAAGGAAGATACCCTTATTTTTCATAATATCGAAATTTTTATAACTTATAGTTGTTTAGGATTAAAAATAACATTTAAATATGCAAACTTGTTACAGTAGTGCATACTTATTTTGAAATGTAGTATGTAAAGAAAGCTTAAGAACTGTCAGAACAGCAAAAAGTTAAAGAAACGCTTGTTATCGCAAAAAATGTTAAAAGGTTCTTAAAAAAACAAAATTTTTTTAAAAAGTTTTTACCTTTTTAGCCAGTTTAGCAGTAATTTTTGGTAAAAAGTTTACCACACTTTTGAGACTCGACCATAAGCTTAGTTCTCGTTCTTGTAGTCTTATTAGGATTTTATTTTATTGGTTTGTGATAAAATAAATTCGACCGGAAGCTCATGAACCTTCTCTGTAGATTAAATAAATTTTTATATAACCTAACTTAAAATAATTATTTTATAATTAATATTTTATTAATTTATTTCTTTTCAAGTAATATTAACTTTCATTATATTTTGAAAATAGTTCTTTATAGTATATAAAAAGTTTTATTTTGTTTAAATGAAAACTCCCAGAAAACAAATAAACTATAAAATACTTTGGCTTAGCAATGGCAAAGTCCATCTAGTCAATAAGGATTTACAAAATTTATGAAGAACTCAAAATTTGTTTTGTTGGAGTACTTAAAATTTAAAACACTTATAAGTAAAACTTTCTCCTAAAAAATGTTAAACAGTGTAATTTTTAAAAACTCCAAATATATTTTAATATGCATTAAAGTGTTATTAACAGAAATAAAGACATCCTGTGATTATATAAATCCATTATTTTTAACCGCCTTAAAAGTAATTTACAGGCAAATAAGGAAAAATATACACCTTGTAAATTCTTGGCAAAATTAATGTTAAAAATAATATCATTTTTATCATTTCAACTGGTAAAAGTTAAATACTTCTTATGGTAATTATTATAATAATTAATATCTAAAGTCTAATTTTACAAGCTTTTATTTAACTTGCAATTTATGTATGTGTTAATGAATGTATGTATGTTCGGATGGAATTTTGCACCTCAATTTCAAAGTATTTATTATAACCAAATATAAAAAAAAATGTTTTATATAAAAATAAATATTTTCTTTAAAAAAATGTTTACTATATTCATTAAGGAAATAGGTAAAACAATTAGCTTTTACTAAAAACATTTTCTTTAAGGAATTAATATTTTATTTTTTATTGTTTTTTTATGTTGGTAATAAATACTTTTCGAAAGATGGCTTCTTTGTCAAAAAAAATGCCTAATACAAAGAATACACAAAAAATAAAACTTACATTTTTAGGTACTGAAACGAGAAAAATTATTAAAAGTACAAAAAAAATAGTTGTTTTGCAATGATATTGACTGTTGTGCTCAATAAGTTCAAACTGGAATAATTTTTCTGAGTAGATCTGAATAAGCATTGTGCGTGGTGACACATCAATTCAATGTCCTCTAACCACGCAAGTTATCGCCAGTACCACCATAAATTAATGCCGAATGCGATTATTACCAGCGCGCTATATTTAATCGAAAAATAGTCATGGGCGGGCAGTTTTTACATGGTTAAAGATACCTTCAGGCATAAAAATTAAGTAATATTAAAAAAAAAACATTGGTGATACCTCATAATAAACAAATTAGGCTTTAAGCATTATGAAAAATATGTTTTTTTTATAAGATTTTTAATGCAGTCAAAAAAATCATTAAAATTTAGACATTTTGCAAATCTTAAAGCTAATAAGGAACCTGAAGATAAAAAGTTAAGGCTTTCAGATTTTAACACCAGTTTTTGTATATTCAGTGGCACATTTTAAAGACTATACGAATTACTTGTTAAATTTAAGCTTTGAAAAAGTATAAAGAAAGAAAAAAACTGTTATTTATTTCAAATATAACGCCAAAACTGGTGCAGTGTTGCCACGTATCAGTTGTCGATTTCTTGAGATCCAGGGTTGTTGCAGGTAGTAAAGTATTTTACACGTGTAGAAAATACAATGGCGACATGTAGTAAATGTAATGTGGTTGAAACTGAAGGGGACACCTACTTGCATGCAAAGTGTGATAACTGTGAGCTAACATTTTGCAGTAGCTTGCTCTCATCATCTGAGCAAAGGGGAATCACTCTTAAGAAAAGATCACTCAGCGTCCAGTTTTTTTGTAAGGAATGTCTTAAGATTAAAACAACAGAAAAGGTCACGGCAAACGCTCTAACAGAGATGAAGAAAGACTTGGGGGCTTTAAGGAAATTAAAGCATTGAATGCCAAAACTGACACTAAAATTGAAAAGTCTATGGATGCCTATGATGGATACTATAAATAAGGGACTAAAAATGAACCCTCCTGCATTACATCAAAGATTTAAAAAATGACTGGAACGTTTTTGACTATAATATATATAATACTAACAAGGAAGTGGTGAGGCTTTGTTTGAACGCAGCAGTTGGCTCTATAGGTACTCTTAGAACACACAGCGATGAGGGGTCAAAATCATTAAATGATTCTGCAGTTAAAGCCCTACAAGCATCCCCGAAAAATCTTGAAAAAAATGAAAAGCTTGCGGCACAATAAGCAGAAATTTTACACTTAAAAAATGAAATTAAGGAAATGTAGAAAAATAATTTAGTTCCTTACAAGGCTCAGACATCAGCCGTAACTAACCAGGATAAAGCACTTTTGGCACCGAGACAGAAAGCAAGTAAGATCAAGACAGAGATAAAAAAGCTGTAAAATTAGCGCTGCCACAATTGTTTCCAAAACAACCATTTTTATTAGTAAACTAAGTCCTAATACCACAAAAGATAATATCTTAGACCATTTTACTTTTGGAGACTGCCACAACTTTAAGGTTGAACAACTAAAGGTACAGTCTGAGGAGTACTGCAGTTTCAAGATCGACGCTAATCCATTCCTTCAGGAGAATCTGTTGTGAAGGTATTATTGTTAAAAAGTTTCGAATTTTTCGCACTTCGAAACCAAGCAACGGAGGAAGACCGAAAGTCTCAGCAGGACTCCAAGCCTGGCAAGGTGGACAACAAAGACAAAAATAATAAAATAAACTCATCTTGTCTGACTGTTTCTCATCTTAATGTTCAAAGTCTACCAAACAAGATTGGGCAACTAGAAGTGCTGCTTAACAAGGTAAAACCCCACATTTTTGTGTGTCGTAACATTGGTTGACTGCTAACGAGATTGATGTTACACAACTTGCAGACTACCGTCTACAAACAGCTTACTGTCGGACCCAATGAATTCATGGAGGTGTAGCCATATATAGTCGGTGTCGCTAATCGGAGACTGTTAAATCTGTTGTTTTGGATGATTTTGCCAAGAAATTTCACTTTAAGTGCTCTGCTGTAGACTTTAAAATAGGTCGTAAAATAATAGTACTGGTAGTTATTTATAGGTTATGCTCTTTTAATACAATTTTAGATTTTCAATGTTTTATTAAATGTTTTAACTAGTTGATTTGTTTTCTCCCTAAAAGATATAAATCTGTGATTCTTTGTGGGGATCTTAATGTTGATAATTTTAAAGCCTCGCTTGCAGAATTTGTTTAACAGCTTTGCTCTAAAAACCATGCTTCCTCCAGAGGCAACCAGAATTGTCCCTGGTAGCATGCCCTCAGCACTGGATTATGTGTTAGCTAACCAACCGGAAACGGATAGCAAAGAAATATAAATTTAACATGGTAAATCACTTGGGCCAACTAATATATATAAAAAAATATTTTAACTCTCCTAGTTTGGAGCAGCCACAAACTTTCATATATAAACGCTGTTTTAACCAAAGTAACTTATTTAATTTAAAACACTTTTTGTCCATTAATGACCTTTCTGTCTTATACAAGTTTAATGATGCAAATGAGGCTTGGAATTACTTATATGATAACCGGCTTTACTTTCTAGATCTAACTTGCCCAATCTCAAGGGTGAGAGTGTCTCAGGCAAATGCAGGCAGGTGGATCAATCCAGACATAATAAGGAAAAGCGAAGAACTAAAAAATCCATTTTGGATACCTAGAAATCATTATTCATTCAGCTTCGTTGAACAATATTGAGAGGCTAAAAGAACCTTCAAAAACAAGATTGAAATAACTAAAAAAAAATTTCAAGACAAAATAATCACTTCCGCCAACACATCAAAAGCAATTTGGCAGGTAGTCAACTTAAATATAGGTAGAATTAAAACGCTTATCCCTTTTGCTTTCTGTTTAATCTTTCTCAGGGACATTCCCAGACAGACTAAAACTTGGAGAAATAATTCCATTCCAAAAGGCGATAAAAACTTCTAAAAAACTATAGAGCCATTACGGGTTTATTATCTTCTTCAAAAATATTTGAAAAAATCCTGAGCACTGGGTTTAAAAGTTTTTGGGCAAGAACAAATTAATAGCAAAGTCTCAGCATGGATTTTTGGATGACCACTTAACTAACACAGCTGCTTATGACTTTGTGCAGTTTATTTTCTTATCCCTGGATAGTGGCCTCTACACTTTTGCTTTGCTTTTTGATTTGACTCGGGCTTTCTACTGCGTGGACATCTCTTAAAGATAGGAGAATTCGTGTTAAAATAGGAACAGTATCCTCTGAAATTACGGAACAAAAACATGGTGTGCCACAGGGTAGCGTTTTATCTTTCCTACTGTTCCTATTATTTATTAACGATCTAGAGCAATTTCTTAACCTAAATCAGGGGTCTACAAACTATGGCCCGAGGGCCACATCCTGCCCGCGGACAGATTTTGTCCGGCCCGCGGAGAAGCTATCATACTTGAAAACTCCTTTTAGAGAACAAATATTTTTATAGCAAATTAAATTTAGTTTACTGAAGTATTCTAATTTTATGTTGAATAATTATTAATATGACATCTACATTGATATGGTCATGGGCTAACAGTTAGCCGCTAACTCATAACATTGTTGTAGGCTTATTGTTATTGGTTTTGTGATAAGTTGGATAAAGAAACACAGACTAACACCGCTAAAATTAGAAATATAATTTTTAAACGGCCACGGCTTTTAGGGTATAAACTCGCCATTTGGATTAGCGGTCTGTATTTGGCGTGTCTGGGCTCGTACTCTACGACTAATCTAGAAATAACAGATAATGACAGGAAAATTAATAATATGCAGTGTTGCCGTTTTGCGGACTTTAGTCCGATTCGCAGCCTTTTTTAAACGTTGCGTACTTTTTTGGACTTTTTTCATCAGTGGACAATTTCACTTCTTACCACCGGCAACAATGATATGATGGTTTTGGCCCTCGGAACTTACTGGTGTAATCGGTATGGCCCTAAGGTTGAAAAGTTTGGAAACCCCTGACCTAAATGATAATGCACCTTTAATTCTATATGCCGCTGACACGTCCATACTGACTGCCGATCCCTTAATAGACTCGCACGTTAAACGGGCTAATTTAATAACGGAAGGTTTCTGTACTTGGTGCACGGGAAACAGACTTATTGTCAATGAGTCCAAAACACAATACCTAGTGTTCTACAAAAGGCGTCATGTGCCACATTTCCCCCTAGAAATGAGGGGCACCAAAATAGTTGGGTAACACATTGTCGTTTTCTAGGTTTAAATGTGGATAGTGAGCTCTCTTGGTCAAATCATATTGATTATGTCGCGGGAAAACTCAACTCGGCCTACTTTGCTATAATAAACCTTAAAAACATCCTCTCAAGTAAACAGCTTTTAAATGTGTATTATGCACTTGTCTACAGTCATTTAAAGTACATGATCCTTTACTGGACTCGGGCTACAGAGGTAACACGTTGATTTATTCTATAGAAAACAATAATAAGAAACATTTTCTCAATGGGCCCTCTAGACTCATGCAGGCCAGTTTTTGTTATTAGAGAGTTTTAACCTGACCTTCCATTTTGTTTATGGAAGCAGCAATGTTTGTTAAGCGATGCAGAGATAAGTTTCACACGGTTTCAACGGTTCATGTTTATGGTACAAGAAATAATAAAGACATATTAATAAGTAATTATAAACTGTCAGCTTATCGGAAAAGTCCTTTTTGTTTTTGTAGCACTGATGTTTATAATAAGCTACCTGAACATATAAGAGAAATAAACTTTTCTGAGAAATTTAAAAAATCTTTGCTGTGCTACCTTTTTGATAAATGTTTTTATAATATAATTGACTTTTAAAAATGATCTGTTTTGGTCCTATTTTATCTGTATTTTACTATTGTAATAATGTGTCATGTATTATCTATACTTTTTATTGTAACAATGGGTGTTTTTTTGTTTGTTAGTATTTTTGTTTATATTAGTTATGATTTTTACACCTATTTTTGTACAATTATATTCTATTTTATAAACTTAATTTAAATATTTGACAATGTTAATATTTTTTAGGTCTTATAATGGAGATTATTAAATAAATAAATACATATCAACATTCATTTACACCTATACAAAATATAAATATTTTCCTTTATGGGTTATTCCACAAAAAAAAATACACTACCTTGCTAAATTTGCCCATAATTAAGGCACTTGGCTAGGCATATTGCTTTTAGTCCTGTGTGTGTTAAAGTGTTAAATAAAGTTGTAACCTAATGTATATAAATTACATTTAAAATATTTATGCTTTGCAACAAAAACATTTATGTACAAAACCTCCAAACGGCAAAGTTAATTATTTTTTAAAGTAGTGGTTAATTTTAAAAATATATTTAACTTAATAGCAAAATGACAATTTTTGCCAACAGAATACGGGTACGAAAATTGAAAACTCACTTATTACATATGACACATAATGTTGCTAGACTTCTATTTGTTTGTAGCTTTATATATGGCGCAGTCAAATGGAATTTAGGAAAATAGCTTTTGTTTAGTCAAATACGCTTAGCCACTTCAAAAGGTTCATGCCAATGCGTGGAACAGAAAAGGTAGAGATTAGGGGAAGATTGCCCACATGTAAATATTTCTTAATAGGGTGATGCATCGATGCACTTTGTTGTTGCTTTTATTGTCTATAAACCATTTGAAGTAGCTTTATTTGTATACAGGCTGCCTCAAAATTACTAACAAGCCTCTTATGTCTTTTAGAAGTATTGTACGGTTTTAAAACAATATATGTGGCTAGATAGGACTCAATTGCTGATGTTCAAGCGTTTATATAGGACTTCCAGTTTAAGCGGAATTGCTACTGGCTTTGCTTTTTAAAATAAAACGCTCTGTACATTTAAAAAACAAAATGAATCTAGAAAACGCTTTTCGTGTAAAATTTGAACACAGTATAAAATAGGCAAGTTTTTAATTCCAATAATAAAAAGTACGCTGAATTTATGAGCTAAATGTCAAATGACGTCACGACATGTTCCGATAGATCCAATCCAACGAATTTTTAAAAACGGTTTGCTGTTGGTTCTGCAACTGTCAATGCCCAGCTGATTTTTTTGTTTTTTTCTTTCTTAATGATTTTTATGTTTTTACATAAAAATTAATTTTGGTATTGTAATACTGTTAATTAGCTATTATTTTACTGTAAATTTTTTAATGGTTTTCTAATAAAAAAAAGAAAATCAAGAAGACGCATAGCTTATGTATTAGATTCTATTAAACAGGCTGTTTTCTAATTGTGGTTAATCAATAAAAGCATATTTATGAGCTAATTTTATGAAAAAAAAGTTTATAGGACTGTTCAAAGAGAAATCACAAACTAGTCAGCGCCAATCAGATTTTACAAATACGTCAGGTGACCAGTTGGAAACCGGTCACCTGACTAAATGATAATATATGATTGGCCCTAACCGGTTTGTAATTTCTCTGCAAACAGGCCCAATATAAACATAGGTCTGGAAATAAATTTTCAAAATACAGAGTGCTGAACTTATTTTTAAATTCTTATTTATTATTACCTTAAATATCCTCTAACATCCTGTAATAATATTTGGTTGTATTAATTAAGGCACTAGGTGGGTAATTTACCTCCATATTGATTCAATTTATTGTTATTAGGTTTAGTGGCGTCTAAAGCACCCAAACGGGCTTTTGTAAAGTTTTGTGATTTTATTTAGGCCAGACAATTAAAAATGAAGCTTTTTGGTACCCTCTATTTTTTTTTGGTATCTGGCTAAGTTTTCGAGAAAAAATAAATATGTTATATGTTTTTAAATTAAGTATTTTTGGTTTTGTTACATATTTCAAAATAATTATTAATAAATAAAAATCGAAAAGAAAATTTTCCTTATTTATTTTGTTGTTTAAAAATATGCAGTACCGAAGATTTTATTACTTTTTCTCGAAAACAAAATGAAACTAGGAAAAATAGAAGGGAACAAAATAACGGCAATTTTATTCCTTTTTTTTAAATATATAAAAACTGAACAAAAGCCAGTGGCGTACATTTTTTGGTTGGAAATATTTGTTTAGGTATTATTTGGAACTTTTTAAAATAAAGTTTTGTTGAATTAAGTTTGTCTATTTTAAAAACAAGTAAAAAGGTTTTAAAGTTTGAATTAAAAAATAAAGTTAAAACAGTGGCTATTCTATCATGAAAGTGTTTGTTTTTAGTGAATCCATTAATAATATTGAGTTATTGAGCAATTACGATATCAATCGGCTCAGAAAATTTTTAACAATGAAAACCGCCAGCGAGAAATAGTATCGAGCGGAAAATATATACATGTTGGAAAGCAAACGAAGGACCTTTTATAATATGCCCTATTAAAAGGTAAATTAAGCCCTATTTAGTATTTTTTATTAAAACAGTCTGTAAATAAAGTCGTAAGAACAATATAAATTTGGCAACCTCTTTACAAGTTCATTGATCTCATCACATGTCACATGACACAAAAAGATCAGTTGCGGGTTTACATTTTGACCATACAATTTTGGGGTTTATTATCTCAGCAATTAATGGTGGTCCGCCATTTTTAAAAATTTTTATTCAGTATACTTTTACACAAGGATTTTAGGGTTTAAATATATTAAAGTATTTCCATAACGGCCTGTATATGCGGACCTTTACCATTAGTTTGCTCAACTTGCATTACCTGTACATGTACTCTTACTGTTTCCGAGATCCTAATGGTGCACCTTGATTTTGTAACAACCCGAATATTATTAATAATTATACCAAAAATCCATTAACTACGTAAAATTGTTGTATTAACTTCCAGCCCCTCATTTAATCTTCGTTTCCCCATGCACCCCTTACACAAACCATCTGGCCGAACACATACACACGGGTTATCACACTAAACACATCTCCCTTCCTGGGGCAGCACAGAGCCAGCCAAATACCGACCTTTTTAAGCCACAAATCCGCAGGAAGGCTTCGCAGGACCGCTGCAGAATATTAACAACTTTTACCGCCCACAACACTAAATAACCAGGCAGTAATCGAATTCCTTTTTGAAAAAAAGGTGTTTAAGGACTCCTCGGTTATTATTTATGTCCTGAAATTGCGGTATATGGTGTTATCTTTTTCAATATAATCATACGGTATCGATGTTCGTCAAAAAGAGCCAGTATTACATTTGCGATTTATTTTCTTTAATAAGGGAATGATTTATTTTCAGATGGTGCAAATGTGATAGTCAAAAGGTTATGTTAACATTTTTTGCATTTACTTACCATTTGAATAATATTGCCTTGTATTAGGATATAAGAATATCGTTGCAATAAATTTAATTTTTATGATACAATTAATTTAGGGCACTTTTTTATCTTAGGTACCGGTCAAAGAAAAAAGTTTTAAACAAAAGTTGCATAATACTGCCAGCCCTATTCTGTTGGTTTAAAGAAGTTGCCAGTATTTCGTCCTAATAATCTTAATTTATTTTAAACTGTTTTATTTTAATATTTAATATTTTATTAAGGTACATATTTTAATTTTGTAATTTTTGATTCCTTAAGGTGATATTATTTTATTAAATGAACCCAATATAATATGTACTATAGTTAAATATCCCCAACATCTTCCTACACTTTCGATAGTTTCGCAAAAATGCATTTCTGCGAACAGAAAGCCTGTGATGATTGGTGGCCGTCGAGATGAGCTTTCAAAGCATCGTCGAATAAATTTTGTATCTACTCTACACAAAAATTAACCCCCCAAGCCAAAATTACCGGTGAAAACCCCAATTAGCTATCTTGAGTCGTTTACTGCTACAGCTTGTTTTCAAATTTTTTAGTTATTTTACTGTATAAAGTTTTCATTTGAATAGATATTTAATTATTTTATTTTTTTTAAAGTGACTTATTTTTTATTTATCTTTTTATTTTTCGAAATGTTAAATGGCACAACCAGTATTTTTTTCCGTTTTAAAATGGTCAAAAATATCTTTTTAAAAATATATGATACTTTGTATACTTTTTTATTATTCTTATTGAGTAGAAAGTTGGCGATAAAAAAGTAAGTTTAAAAAATCATAACTTACATTTTTATATATTATTGAATACCATTAATATTATTAATTTATAACCGTAAAGGGCAGAAATAATAATTATTGCTGGGTACACGCCAAAAGTCTATCTAGAAAGAATAGGACCGCTTCGGTCCTGGTCCTGGGGTATAGCGAACTGACCCTGTTCAGCCCTATTGACCCCTTTGAACTGGCCGATCGCGTAAAACAAAATAAAGAAATATTCCCAAAAACTCAAAAAATTATAATTAAAAAACGTCGTTCCGTTGCAACTCTGCCACCATTGTTAAGATAAAATTAAGTTAAAAATAAAAAAAAACAAATATTTAAAATTTTACGCTTTCAGTTAGGAATATTCTAAAAATATTTTGACAGTTATGTCATAGAAGACAAAAAATTTACACATTTTTAATTTAAATATTGGGTAATTTTTTACGGACTTTAAAAAAGGAGTAGGTTATAATGTTCGACACCTATGTTTTTTTTGGTATATACACCGATTACTCCGTCAATTGTGGACTGATTTTAAAAATTATTTTTTTATTCGAAAGGTTTCACTTCCGCGGTGATCCCATTAAAAACCCAGTCAGGATCGCGAAAGACAAAGGTACTGGACTTATTTTTTAGGCAAAGCTGGCTCTAGTAACTATCTACCTATGCTCGATGTTTCAAGAATCAAGGTACATGTCATGTACATGTAATGTCAAAATATTTTTATTTGTCATGCCGTTTTTAGTAAGCTAATAAATCATATTTTTATTTTTAAGTTGATAATTTTCTAATAATTGTGTGTATTTTATTTTTGTAGGTCAGGTCTTTCCGTTAATACCCAACTAATATCTATTGGGGGTATAGCATTGCCGTTTTGTGCAATGAGTTTAGGTGAGAGAAAAGGGTACTAGTTTGTCTAGTGAATAGTCATTAATTAAATGTTAATAATAAAGAATTTTAAAAAATATTAAAAAATTAAACTGAGTTTAAGAAGATAAATAAAACTCACTAAGAATTAAAAAACAATAATTTTTTTTGACAAATGGGTAAACGGGTAATATTATTTTTATTTTTTTATTTTTTTATCATTGGACAATCCACGAAGGCTAAAAGCCTAAATACTAACGTACCGTGGGTTACTTAAGCGAGGTAAGAGGGAGTTTGTTGACACGAGACTTGGGTGGTGGGGGATATGGTATTAAAGTATAAAAATCTTTTGTGTACTTAGTTATTAACATTTGTAGTTTAGCGAAATGTTTTTACCCGATATTATTTTTTGTATTCATTATTTTTAAATTTTTAGGGAGTTTTATTCATCTTTTTGAAGCCGTTTTTTTTATTTATTTATCTTAATTTTAAACTTAATTGTATCTTGACAGTGGTGGCAGACTTGTCCCCAAAACGTCAAATTTTTATTTTTTTATTAGAATTTTTTGAGATCCTATATCCATATTTTGTTTTAGGCGACCGCCATGTTTATAGGGGTCAATAGGGCTAAACAGGGTCAGCTCGCTATACCCCGGGACCAGTAGCGGTCCTACTGTTTCTAGATAGGCTTTTGACATTGTCCAGACAAAAGACCATTTAATAAATAAATCTGCCTAACCGATACAGAGTATATCTTTGATTCGGATAAAGATAATTCTGCTGCACTAAAAAAATGTAGTATATTTTTTTCCATTTGTTTTAAATCTAATTTTTGTACTTAATCATGGACTTAGGATATCTAATTTTAATGACATTAAAACTTTTGTAAGTTTATGATCATGTTGCTTTACCAGATAAGCTTCATACTATGGATATTTTTTAGTTTAGTTTTCTATTATATCGATAGATAAATGCGCAAAAGTTTTAATCACCAAGGTGATCAGAAGAATTAATGAAACAAGACTGCTATAGCTATCCTGTAATTAAAACAAGCCAAGATCAAGATTGTTGCTGCTAATTATTACTACGTAGAAATTGTAGACTACAATAAATTTATTATATAATGAAGAAGTGCTTTGTAGGTGGTACTTCAACCGCATTTTTAAATAATTAAATGCGTAAAAATAATAATTTTGACAATAATTTATGTACAAAAAAATAGATATATTTATGATAAAGGATGTCTTTAGTTTAATTTTTGTTAGGGTTTTATATGATTAGTAATCATTTCCAAAACGAAAACGTTTTAAAAAGTAAATAATATAAATCAAAGGTAAAATATATTTTTTTGTTTCAAAAATGTTTAATATGTTCAGATAAAATTATACTAATTGATGGTATTTATTTGGATACACGCCAAATCTTATCGTTTTTCCTGAAACAAAATAAAAAGTGTAAAAAAAAATAAATAAAAATATATAAGTAGAAATACTAAAAAATCGACGTTTGGGTGGCAAGTCTGTCCCCCCTCCCAATTATGAGAAAATAATGGCGGAACACCCAAAAGTAAAATGTTCCGGGGATAAAATACCCCTTCATTCTGATCTCGGGGCGAAAGGGTACATCTGGAGGCCCATCATCGAGAAGTTTAATTTTGTTTGCAAATGTTTGTGGGCTTAACACGAATATAACCTTCATTTACCATCACCTTCAGTCATCTAACCCCCGTATACCGTTGCTAACGGAAACTCAAATAACTCATGAAACTTTAACCAGCCACCTTCTGTTTTCAGGCTACAAACCAATTTTGTCCTTTCGCCCACATTGTAGCATATGTGCTTACGTTCACAACTATCTGGCTTGTGCTCGAATTTCCAATCTTGAATCGGGTAGGCCCGATATCCTTTAGCTCAAACTTTTCCTTAGGTCTTCTACCAAATTTATCTGCTGTTTGCATTGGTCCCCATCTAATAATTCCTATGTCGAATTTTTTGACTTTCTTTCAACAAAGATCGACACCATATTTTCCCCTTTTTAACGGCCGAAGTAATCGTAATTGGTGACTTCAATCCATAAAAAGGATTGACTAGGCTCTTCAAAAACTGACCCTCAAGGCAGAGCAGCCGAAATATTCGCAGTCAGTAAGTCCCTAATCATAGTTCAAATCCCCTAGATCTATTTCTTACCCAACACTCTATCAAACACCTGCCACAGCTCCCTAGGTCGCTCTGATCATAGCTTAGTTACTAAATCGTACACTGCATATCCCAAAGTTAACGAATGCATGCCACCACGCACCGTGTGGCACTACAACTCAGCCGACTGGGATGGCCTGAGGGACTTCTTCGCCACTTACCCCTGGAATTCCATCTGCTTTTCTTGTCAACCTTCCGAAATTTGAAGGCAACTGACTAAATCAATTTAATTGGGCATTGAAACTTATATTCCACACACCATTAAGAACCCTAAACCATTCAATAACAAAAACAAGGGTTTTCTAAATCTTGTCATAAAGCTTAAATTCTAAAAGTTCAGGTTCACAAGAAGTTTCTACATAGTTCTAGTCCAAAAAACCGCCAGGCTTACATTAAAGCAAGAAACTACTACAATTAAACAATTTCAGAAGCCAAAGACTCCTTCGACAATCGCATAAAAAACAAAATTCTTTTTCTCTCAAATGACAGTAAATCTTTCTGGTCCTTTGCGAACACATAGGTACAAATTTTTATACCAATTCTTTTCCACCACTAACTTTAAAAGATAAAATTATTTCTATCGCCAAAGGAAAGGCAGAACTATTTGCTAATCTAATCCTTGACCCTCCCGTAAACCATCCAAGTCCAGCTATTGCCCCAGTTCCTCATAAAATTCTCAACATCATTTTTAAGGTGAAACACATTAGGCGTATCCTTTCTTCTTTTAATACCTAGAAATCGTCTGGGCTGGATGGCATACCAGGAGTCATTAAAAATAAAATGTGCTTTTGAACTTGCACCCATTTTAACTCGGCTCTGTCGAATTTCTTACGACACAGGTATTTCTAAATCTCTTTAATCTAACCATTAACCAATTTTACTTCTCTCAGTTCCTTGTAAAGTAATGAAGATATTTATTAATTTACAAATCCTTAAGATAAGTTGCTCTTGATAGATCCAAAGCGTTTGACCAGGTCTGGCATACCGCGCTAAATAAACTTCCCTCCTATGGTCTTTTAACTAAACTCTGAACTTGGATCTCTAGTTATTTTTCTGATCGACATATATTAGTTATTGTGGATGGTCACTCTTCAAGCTTTCACCAAGTAAATGCTAAAGTACCTCAGGGCTCAGTACTGGCACCAACATTGCTTCTTCTTTACATCAACGACCTTCTTTTCTCCACAACTAATTCCATTCACAGTTTAGCCGACGATAGTACTCTGCACTCCAAATTTAAGGTTTCTAAACCAATTTCTAAACCTGGAAACCAAATACAAAGCGATGCAGATATCTTTTTCACAGGACCTTAACTAAATATTGGATGGGGGCACCAAAAATCTCGTCCAATTTAATGCATCCAAAACACAATTATGTAACTTGTCGCGAAAAGATTCATCAAATACTCATCCTTTACTCATATGCAGCCAAGTTTTGCAGAACAAAGATACCTTCAGTTTTCTGGGCGTCACATTTGGGAATAACCAGAACTGGCATAAACACATTGTATCTATAGCCACGGCAGCTTCAAAAAGCTTGGATTTTTCTTTCAAGCTAATCCGACCTCCCTTGAAATAGTCCCCCACAACCCTTAGCATTCTTGATTTCATTAAAAGAGCTGTTTGCCTCATTAATGATCTTTCACTTACAGAAAGACTTTTCGTCCTTGCCCATCGTCGAGATGTAGGGGATTTATCGCTTTTTATAGGTACTTTTATTGCTTCTGCTATGAAGAATTTTCCAGTATAATTCCTCTACACATGGTTACCAACAGAGAAACTCCTGCATGCATCCATATACAGTCCAACTGGACAGGCCCCGAACTTCCCACTTTGTTTGTTCTTTTATCCCCGAAGTTTCTAGAATGTGGAACCCACAGAGGTCTTTTCTTCCTTCCCAAATCTTTAAGTATTTAAGTCCATCTTACTTCCCTTAAGACACCCATGGTTCGTTAGTTTTTAGGCTTTTAGCCTTTGTGGATTGTCCAAAGTTAAAAAAAAAACATAGCTAATATGTGTGAATACGTCGTTACACTTTTTACATACACCAAATTATTATTCAAAATGAATTTACTGGTGTTTGTAATTGAACATATACTGCATATGTATTGTATATTGATTTACGGGTAGTTTTGAATCAAAACAAGAGAAAACGAAAGACCATGCGACCGAAAATTGAAATACATGCACGCGATTTTAACAGCGTGATACATTGAACAGCAGGGGTGCCTTGTAAGTATTAATTGCACATGCAGAAAGATTTATTTTTACTTGATTTGTCGCAAAATTTTATATTAATAATAATGCAAAACTGGTTTTTAATATATATTTTTAATTTATGAAGAAGGCTTCATAACACATGTTTTATTTAATTTAATTATAGTAGTGAAAAGAGCTTGAATTAGGGTCTCTTTTGTAGGAATATTTAAAAATACTTTAAAAATTTGGAAACATTTGTTAATATTATTGATTTCCTTAATTATACCAATGAAATATGTAAAAAAGATAATGAAGTAAGGGTTATACAAAATATATAACATTGCTGTAAACCTTGCATGTAAATTATCATACAAGCAATGTGTTTTTTACTCAGAGTAAAAAATGGCTAAAAATACGTTTTATTTAATTAGAAACTATTCACTACATTCTATGCCATCAATTTAATTATTTTATGTTGAGCAGGAAAAAGCAACAAAATACCTCAAGCATAGTATGCGCGGATGTATTTAAGGTTCCTCAATGAGAAGGGGGAGGAGGGTCCCTAGGTTTAAAAATGTGCAAAGATAAAGTAGCTACTTATAGTAGTTATTAATGGTGGTTTGATAAATCAGACCAGCATCGCATAGCTTTGTCGTTCGAATGCGTATAACGCGCGAGTAAAGAGCGGGAATGCACACACTGATGGGTTTTCCGTTAGTATGATCATAGCAACAACTTCAGTATTTTAATAAAGAGTTGGTTATTTGTTGCTCAATGTTAGAAAAATAGGAAAAAATGGTAGTATAAATATTAGACGCTCCTTTTGAAATGAACATTCTTTTTGCTATAAATACCTCGAAAGATGATCCCTTAATTTAAATTTAAGATTTTTTAATTTAAATAACATGTTTTCTTTAACTTACTTAAATACATTGAAAATCACCAAAGCTACATGTACCAAATTTGATATCCAAGGTGTCTTGGACATGTGGAATTAAATAGTGATAACTGCACTGTTTCCAGATTTTATATTTTTATGATACACGATTTTTTTTCTTTTTTTTTTGTTAATGAAATGCCCCATTTTTTTGGCGGATCAAATTTAGCAAATTTTTAACATTCTCTATTAATTGCTGAAATATGATACACTTTATCTTCAGCTAAAGCTGTGTTTACAAAATTTGGTATTAAGGGGTTTTTAGGCATGCCTAATAGATAAGTAATATCAGCATTATTACCAAATTTAAATGAAAATGCAGTGTTGTAATATATCGGTAATTGATAAAGATTGATTTTTAAAAATTTTGATTCTTACCAAAGTTTTCACGATATTTTTATTGCAAATAAAATAAATAAAACATTTTATTTAAAATACCACACATATTATGAGCAGCGCAAAACTTAAAAATGTGGCAACAATGACGAACCACAGTTCAATTTTACTTGCCCAGAACCGTCAAATACCGAAATTTTAAAATGTCTGTATTACAGATCCTAAAATGTGGTGTTGTCATATCTAAGAAACAAGTTGAGTTTGCTTTTTCGTAACTTTTTTGAAAATTATTTTTTTACAAATTTTTTCTATAAAGTTTTTTATTATTCTTTCAGCCCTATTAGAATTGATTTAATTTGCATTTTAATAAGTTTCCACTAAAATACAAATAATTACCAAATTTCAAGAATTATAAAAAAAAATAATAAAACACAATTTATATGAAAAAGACTGTTTTTCTAAAATTTTGCGAGAATTTTTTTTATTTTTTACTTTATTATTATTAAAACCATTTGATTGTAAAATCTAATAAAATAAGCTTTGATTTTTTAAATATTTTATATAATAATTTTTATTATTGGTTTTGATTTTTATCAAATATTTATGTTAAAAATAATAAGTATATCAACATAAACATCCACATTTTAAACAATCGATTCTATCATAATAAAACAATAAAAAATTTAAGGAAGAATAATATCAAATTTTAACCGTCTTACCTATTATACGGCTGAGAGATGAGATATTTGGTTTTACTAAAAATTCAGTCCTGTCAAAGACAATTGTAGATTTACTATGAAGACAACCAGATCAATGCTAAATGTTTGGTCATCAGTTTGGATGCTCGCTTGGCGGAATTTATAAAGCGGCACATTATACGTACTGTTAACGTGTGTACTTATATCCGACTCGCTGGATATCCGCTTCATAAATCCCAATAAGCGAGCGTCCAAGCTGATGACCAAAAATTTAGCATTGTTCTAGGTGTCTATAGTAAAACTACAATTGTCTTTGGTCCTGTCAAATAAGCAAGATTAGCAGTAGCGTATTTACCAAAAGGCTGAGTAGGCTGAAGCCTAGGGCGGCGTTTTTAGGAAGGCGGCGTTTTTAGGGGGCAGCAGTCGTTTTTAGGGGGCAGATTTTGTACTTAAAAATAATTGGATTTAGATTTTAATTTTGTACGTAGAAATGAAAGTGAGAACCTTTTTTTTTTTTGGTCTTCAAAAGTATTTTTAAGGAATAAAAAAAATAAATATGGGGGCGGCGCGAAAATAATAGCCTACGGGCGGCAAATATGTAAATCCGCCTCTAAAGATTAGGTAGCTCTATTAGGACAATAAACACATTTTTAGGTAACTATACTTTGGCCAAGGAAAATAAACTTTTTAATAAGTAGTTTTATTTAAGGAACGTAATCTTTTCCCGTAATTCTTTGTGTATAATCGTTCTGGAAGGTTTTTTCGAGGTTTTGGTGATATTTTTTTGCTTTTTAGTCATTGGACTTTTATATATGTTTGGTTTTTACTGTTTATAGTCAGTGGCGGCTCGTAGCAAAATATTATAGGTGTTCTGCAATTAAATTACTCAAATAAATGAAATAATAGATTCGCGGCGCATTCACCATTTTTCGAAATTAATCCTAAGTCGATATTTAGTTATCAGGTTTCATCTTTATGTAGACAATTTAGCAAGCAGACAGCAATAATTAAAGGGCTGGGTTTCAATAAAAATGAGAACAACAAATATTTACGGAAATAAAATTATTAAAAACTTACATATAACCGAATCGATTAATAACTATGTCATTAAAGTCTGTGATTTTTGATATAAAGTCCTTTTCAATGAAAAGCATGGCCAATGCAGTTAAACGATCTTGTGATATGGTATTTCGAAGGAAGGTCTTTATTCGCTTAAGTGTAGGCAAACACCTTTTTGCTTCTGATGTCGACATAGGAGTAGTTATTAAAATATCTAGCACATTTTTTGTCTCTTAAAAAGTGCTTTCTAAATTATTTTGTATTAAAAATTTTAAAAGTAGTGAACTACCATTTAATCCTTTACAGTCTTCCCTTAAATAAAACTGATAGCTCAGTTTTAAGCCTTTCTTTGTCAATCGGTGGGTAAGCTAGTTGCGTAGCATTCAATTGTTCGTCAGGAAATTTAATACAATACTGTACAAAATGTTCAGATGAAAAAATATTGCGGCTTGAAGGTGACCTCTAAAAACGAATCTATCTTTTGCTGATTTTTATAATAACATCACATACTTCCAAAGAGCAATACGGTGATCAAAGCGACTGTTGTTTGGGCGTTTTCTTTTGCATTCTTCGTTGTCACTGGAGATATTTGAGGCTTCTTTAACGATTTTATCAACTTTATTTCTAATGCTAATAATTTTTCTTTCAAAATTTTCTATAGCAGTTTTTACTTCCGTTGGCTCAGTGTTTCTTTTCTGTAGTTGGTTGAAAAGTATATCAGCGTGAAGCATAATGTGGTGGAAGAAGGTCAACCAAAAATAAAAATTGGATCTTCTAGCGTACGATGGATACTGGCAGCAGCACTACAGATTGTGTCTTTTGTAAAACATTCCTGAATTTCTTCCATGCACTCAAGAAGAGTCTCTCTATTTTCAAATACAACATTAACGGTGCGTATATTGAAATTCCATCGTGCTGCTGCTCCTTGGAGAATTTTTCGACCAACTATTTTGTTCAACACTTCTACACGTTGAGGAGAGTTATTAAAAAAGCGGGAATTTCTTTCAATTCTCCAAAAATACGCGTACTTAGCTATTCATGGACGCTGCTTTAGTCATAATAAGGTTCAATTGGTGTGCATAGCAGTGTACAAAATGGAAGAAAGAATATTTCTCCTTAATTCTTGCTTGCACACCAGAGCTTTGTCCACTCATAACCGCCGCTCCGTCATAGCTTTGCGCAATCAGTTTAAAGGGTGTTTTCCCAATTAAAGGATCTAAAACCCTTAACATACTCAAACTTACAGATTCAGCATCACATTTGTTAAGATGTAAATATTTCCAAAAAGTTCTATAGGTTCTCCGTTTCCCGTGTATCTAAAAATTATAGCCAGTTGGGACCTTGCTGATACATCCGTAGTTTCATCGGCTATAACTGCCAAATGTGACGCATCTTTGATTTCTTGAATTACGTTTTCATGTGTAACTTCAAGCATGCAATCCAAGAGGTCATTCTGCATTTCTTATGAGCATCCTTTAAAAACTGTGGCCTTTTCTAAATGTTTATTCAATGTTGCATCTAGCTCAGCAGAAAAGTTTATCAGTCCCCGAAATATTCCAGGATTTACAGAAGTTTTAGTTGCGTCGTGCCCTCTAAGTGCTAATTCGAAGGCACCGCAATATTTTATACAATTTATAATTTTGGGTAAAATATATATGTTTTTTTTTACATTCTCATTGTGTATCTGGATATTTCTCCAATATGCAGTGTCCAGTTGAGCTCTTATGTTAACGGTCCCCAATAAGTATATTGCATTGCATGATTCTTCGAGTTATTGTGTTTCCTTATTTTTTCCGATAAATGAATTAAGTCTCTTACACCAACTTCTGACCATGTCTTATAGCCTGCAAAAAGTACACATGGAAAGCAAAAAAGGCATTTTTCCTATTACATCCACAAATCCAGTCATTCCGGGAATAAATGTCTCTATTGAAATGACGCGTAAAGGGCTTTCCTCTGCTAACACAGGTTACTTCAATCACGATGGGTAACGGTCTACCACTAGTTTTTAGTTCAAGTTTCTCTTCATATGAATATTTAAAAAATCGTTTAACTTTCACTAAATTATGCACCACATCCATTGTCTATAAACACTAAATACAAAACCAAATACGAATAAAAATATAAACTTGTCGACTTCCACACGCGCGATATAAAAAAATGTCTAAATAACCTGTAAATTGCTACCGCGAATGCCGCACAATAATAACCGAAATTTACGTACTTTTGCAGCCGAATTTTGCCCAGCGATAAGTGCATTCGGCATAGAGGAGATTTTATTAGAACAATCGTGCGGCGCACCGAAAAGAGTCACTCAGTTTGGTCAATGCAATAACGTCGCGAGAGACTGAGTATTATTTAAGATGGTCCACTGTGATCTATGCTATGTCGTCACTGGGTGAAGAATCGTGTGCCTATTTTTACTAGAGTTCTCGGCCGAAAACTGGATATTTTATTTTTGTTTTAATGAATATTTAATATTTTAATTGTATAATGATGAATTGAATGTTATGAAAACATACCAAGCAGCTTAAAATTCTGGTGGTTCTGCAGCACTGCAGCTCTTATGCACCAGCCGCCCCTGTTTATAGTCAAATTGAGTAGTTATTAGAACTGCAGTTACAGATAATTTAAAAACCTATAATCAGGGGTCACTGACCTTTGGATATTTTTTACAGGGAATTTACGTTTAAATGGTTATTTAGGGTAAGATACAATTTTTTTATGTTTTTGAGTGATTTTATTTAATGGTATGCAAGTATTGGTTTATTTTGTCAGATAGAAAAATATTATGGCAAAAAAGTGACGTCACAAACATAACCTATATTTTCGGACAAATATAAAAATCGAGCGCTCCTTATTCAAAAGTTTATCTTCCTTTTACTTTGGCTACTTAATTAATGAATACCTAGTAACTCCGGTTACCAAATAAAACCAATAAAATAAATTTTTTATTGTTTTAGCACGGATTACTGACTTTTTAAAGCAATGAAATTCATTTTTAGTTTAGGTGTTTTTCTCAATTTATAGTGAACAGAGTATAGACAGAGTGTCCCAGTATATGTGCGCAATCTTCCAGATTCATACAGAACACAAAAAATAATTCGTCAAGTTTCTATATTTTTATTTTTACAGCCCCTACTATTTTTCTCTTTGTTTTAAAAGGGGTAAAAATAGCTAGCACTTTTGTGTAGGGATACAAGAACATTATTTAAGAAAACCTTAGTTTTTATTTATCATACAAAAAAAACACATTTTACCAAGTATTATCAAGAATATTCTGTTTTAAACATAGTCTTTACGGGTACAAAAATATGGAAGCTAGTCATATTTTTGCCCATATATTCTGGGACACCCTGTATAGGTGTTTAGGGTACAGGGTGAGAGTTGTGTGAAAAATTTATTAACCGACTTCAAAAAAGAAGGAGGGTTCGACACCTATGTTTTTTGTATGTATGTACACAATTACTCTGTTAATTCAGGACTGATTGAAGAAAATATTTTTTTATTTGAAAAAGTTCACTTCCGCGGTAGTCCCATAAAAAACTTAGTCAGGATCGCGAAAGACAAAGGTACTACTCTGATTTTTCAGGCAAAGCTGCCTCTATTAGATATATGCTACCTATGCAGGATGTTTAAACAATCAAGGTAGTAAATGTAATGTCAAAATATTTTTATTTGTCATGTCGTTGTCATTTAACTAATAGTTTCTTTTTTAAATTTTTATTTATTGTGCAACTAAATGCATTTTATTTTTGTGGGTCAGGTGTTTCCGTTTATACCCAACTTATACCTATTAGGGATAGCATTGTCGTTTTGTGCAAAGAGTTTACGTGAGAGAAAAAGGTACTAGTACTGTTTTTTTAGTGAATGGTCACTAATTAAATGTTAATAATAATAAAAAGAGTAAAATAAATATTAAGAAAAATAACCGCAAAATCAAGTTGGGTAATAACATTTCGCTAAACTGCTAAATGATAATAACTAAATACACAAAAGATTTTTATACTTTAATACCATGTTATGTTATTACCCAATTTCGTTTTTCTTATTTTTAATTTATTTATTATTTTTAAATTTTTATTGAGTTTTATTTTTTATCTTTTTGAAGTCGCTATTTTTTTTAATATTTATTAATTAGTTTTTGTATTTTGTGCTGTTTTAGTCAAGCACGAACCAAAATACATAAAAAAATGTGTTCTAACTACACTATTTATAGCTGTTACAAACCGATCAAAAACTAATAACAAAAGAACAAGATCATCTTCTCTCCGCATTCCAAATATACCAATTCGGCAAAATGACCGATTCACCGCACCTTTCATATCGTGGGGCGCGCGGTATCTCCGGGTGGTAATATCGGTGTGATTTACACCGCCAAGGTGTCGGCCTCCTGGGGTTTTAACCACCTTCGGCTTTTTCGGGCAAGGCACACCTGAAGACGGCTTTATTACTTATCGAACGAGATGGAGTTAGAGAAAATTAAAATAGATATATTACCTTAAACAAAACATTTCAATATTAGATAATAATTGAAGTGTGTTGACCGTTTGAAATAAGAAAGTAAATTAAAATGTAGGAAACATCTGTGGAAAATAAGCCTATTCGCCAGATAACGAGTTATTGGTCAAATCTTGTACAAATTCTTCGTCAAATAGTTGATTAAAAAATAAAAAATACATTTACGCTCCTGAAGTTATTAACCAATTTATTTTTAATTTTAAAGCTCTGCAAACTTAACTGTGTTTTTAAATGGATAAAAATAAATAATATAACTGATTTTAAAACCTTTACTTTTAATATTTTTATTATTGTTATTTTACAAACACTTAAAAAAATGAAAAAGTCGGAGCAAACAACTGTTTTGACATGTTTTCAAAAATATTTTTTTTGTTACTACGGCTAACGCATAAAGTTGATATTATCCACTAAAAATTGATGTAGGTAAGAGAGGACAAATCCTAATTTGTACTTGAGCAAGTTACTTGATCAATAAATTAATAAAAACTACCACTTTACCTAGCAAAGTCCTTTAAAAAAGTAATCGTTTATTTACACAGGTCCACAAAATAAAAAAATGGTTTTGTAGATATAAAAATTTGGGTCTCCTTGGTAGATTTTGTAACCTCTTTAGTTTGTTTTTTTTTCGGATGTTTGTATAAGAAAATCATCCACATCGAAATTTAACATATGAATTTACGTGATTAAATAACACTGAGTTCACAAAATAAAAAAGTGGTATGTTCTGGGTATCGGACAAAGATTTTCTGACACATTTTTTGCCGCTGAACATGATTCTGAAGTCAAGGCTCATTAAACAGCTTCTAAATTATTTCACCTCATTTAGGAAACACCTGCATAAATTGTTGTGATCTTATTTGTTATAGTATCTGAGAACCTTATAGTATGAAACACACAGTATATTTTAAAAATCTCTTTTATTAATAAATTACCACCTGTTTTCTTAGTAAATTATCGCCATAATTTCTCCAATACGCCTATGAATTTACTCGTAATCCAATTTAAGTGCCAAAACAACCAAAAATAAAAACAAAATTAGAAATTTTATAAAGCTCCAATCGCGATAGCACGAAATATAAATTAAAAGCGACGTTTTATCGGGCATAATTTTCAAAACAGCCGCCCTAACTCGGCTCGGATAAAGACATTAATAATGAAATTTCCTTCCAGTTTCGTGCCAGCTTAATTACAATTAACATTTCATTGTTAATCCTGGCAGACGTTTCCAATAAGCGTTTTTGGAGAATTAAATTGTGCAAAATTTGTCACGATATAATGTTTGAGGTTTATGTGCTTGGCCTAAAGAGAACGCCTTATTTGCGTTTTTTTAATGGTTTTATTGATTAATTAATTAGTTAATTAATTAATTATTTAATTTATTTATTTTTTATTTATTTATTTATTTATTTATTTATTTATTTATTTATTTATTTATTTATTTATTTATTTATTTATTTATTTATTTATTTATTTATTTATTTATTTATTTATTTATTTATTTATTTATTTATTTATTTATTTATTTATTTATTTATTTATTTATTTTAATACTGCCTTTTATGACCACTTTTTGAAAAATGTTGATACAACATTTATTATATTCTTTGAAGTGTTTAGATGACACCAGAATTAAAAAAAAATTATTATTATTTTTAGTTGCAAAAAATATATTTAAAACCTTTGCTCACTACAGTGGCAAATCGCGCATGCCGAAACTGCCGTGTAAAAGCCGATTTTCAATTTTACCTAAAAGTTAATAATATTACAGCTACAATAATGGGAATTAAGAACTTTTTAACTAAAATTTCTTGCCCTTTTAGAAACTTTTATACTATTTAAGCTATCATTTATACTTTTTGAGATTTTGGCAAACAGCTAAACGCTATTTTTTTCTCCTTTTTTGTTATGACTATTGTAATTTTTTTGCAGAAAAATCCAAAATACATCCTTTTTCTAAACGCCATTTCATATCGTAAACCACCAACCATATTTTTAGGGGACTTGTAAATATTTTCCATAGGAAATCAACTTCTCGACTAGACTAAAAGGTTTGTTACATAAAATATTATTGTTATTATGGAATTTGTATGAACCTAACATAACTGCTCAATATTTATTTTAATTTATTCTATTTACAGCCTTATAATAAAACTAAATATTTTTACTTCTGATTGTATTTCTTGATAAACTGTAATAATTAAACAATTTTTTGAAAATAAAATTAAATAACAAAAAGTAAATACTAAAGAGAAAACATTAATTAAGCAAAGGTGCAAAATAAGTACAATTTTAGAACACACATGCTTATTTCCCTAACATTTTTAATATATGTAATAAAATTGCTTTTTAGTAAAAACTTTTATTAAAGACTAGTTTTAAATGTAGGCTGTAAAATGGCGGCTTTTTTGTCATTTGTTAAACTCATGTTATTTGTAATTAGGTTTTAATAATAAAAGAAAAATAAAAACATAAATTTATTTTTAAGCAAGTTTTGTTAATTATTTGAAGACCTTATAAAAATTTATTTAATGAAGGAAGCTCGATAGGTATCGTAAATACTAAGCTTAAGTTTCACGTATTTTAAGCTTCTTCCTTTATCTGTTTTATATATTATAAGGTGCACATAACATGCTATAATTTATTTTCGATAACTATAATTATTATGATCTTGTCGAGATAAAAAATAAATTTTATAATTTTCTGGGATTAAATTACAAAATACAGAGTGACTCATTAAAAAATAATTTAAAATACACCCTTATAATTCTTATAATGTGACCAATATTTCTGGCAGTGGCGTAGCGTCTATGAGGCTAGACGGTTGCAATGCCCGGGGCCCCCAAACTTAGGGGACCCCCTCGGACTCTGACTTACAAACTAAGGGTGTATTAAAATTCGATTCAAAACTGAAATCGAATTATTTGAATTTTTAAATAATTGGAAAAAAAGTAAAAATTTTAAAAATTGGGAAATAATTCCAAAATTCCAAATATTTATTTTTTTTAGAGATATTTGCAAGATATTTTATTATTTGCAATTTTGCGAGTGTTTTTTGAATTTGGAGTTTTTTCTTACTTTTGATATTTAAATAATATGTATATTGTTACACACACTAAAAATATGTGTTTAGTTTATAGAATTGTAGAAAGTAAGGATTATTTAATTTAGTTTAATAATGTAATTCAATAATTTACATTACTTTTTTCAAGTTATTTCAACACTTTCAAAAGTTTATCGAAAACGTTTAAATTATCCATTTAGAACTCTCAGTGCATCCTGTATTAATATAATTTAACATACATATTTAGGGGTTTTGGACTTTTCCTCATTACTATAAAAGGACGACGAAAAACCTCCGCGAGTTAGTGTAGTTTTAATCTTTGTGCTGTTTAATTCCTTAATTCCAGCCATTGACAACTAAAGATTTTGTCGTAGTTGTAACCATAGTTAGGTTTTATTGTTAATAAAAATATAAATACGACGATACGTGTTTTTATATCAGGTGTTAAGGAAAAATAATACTTGAATTAAAAATGGAATAAGTCAAAATTATTCAACTTCTTGGGAAATATTCGATTTTTTCGAATAATTCGAATTATTTGATTCGAATGTCAAATCGAACATTAATACTCGATTCAATTTAAACAATGTTTACACACCCCTATTACAATTTGTAAATAATAAAAATAGTTAAAATTATAGAAATGTAAATTTTGTTTGTTGCGGACAACAATTTATTGATGTGGTTAGTTCCACTTTCCTTGGGGCCCTATTTATTGTTTGCCTCAGGGTCTCTGCTTGCCTAGCTACGTTACTGATTTCTGGTTAGACTTAGTTTCCTGGAAAATTGTAAGCTTTTGTTTTCAAGGACTATTTTTAAGATCTAACAAAAAATACAAAAAAAAATGCATTTAAGTCTAAGTTGTTTATACAGAGTGTTTCGAAAAGAGAGACCAGGGGTAATAAAGCGAGAATATTTTAATTATAACTTTGGTACTATTGCACCAGTACCAATGATATCTGAGCAACTAAATACGAAACGTTTTTTTTTATTTTATGTCTATATTTTTGACAAGGGCCACAAATTTAAATTTTTTCTTAAAATGTTTAATTTCTTTATTTTTGTTTATACAAAAAAGGTATTCTTTATTTAAATCGCTATCGTTTATTGTTTTTTATAAAATTGCATTTTAAATACAGACAAATCGGCATTTTGTATATAACAAAAGATTCCATTTATTTAAGAGAATCATTAAAATATGGTAAAATTACTAAAACGCTGTTTTCGAGCCCCTGGTGCTGGTTTGTCTGTATTTAAAATGTTTAGGGTTTGCAACTTTTTCTAAGTAAGTTTTTTTACCCTTTAATAATTATTTTTTAATAAATAATTCATTAATAATTTATTTTTTAAAGTAATCTTCATTTTTATCATATTATTGTAAGAGCAAAATGGCTCTATATAATATATAAAATAGTTTAAGTTTCTTAAAATATTTATTTAATACCTTTATTCTGGAGAAAAGCCAAATTATACCTTGTTTAAATTTATATCCCCAAAAACAAATATACTAATAAAATGTGGTTTTATAAAAAACGATACAAGATATTAATTCAAATAAGGTGTTCTTTTTTGTAGAAAAAAATAAAAAATAAAGGAATCAAACGGTCAAAACAAAATGTCAAATTTGTAACCTCTGTCAAAAATACCTATATAAAATAAAAAAATCGTCCCACTCTGTATAATCCCCCTTACTAAACTGCCGTTTACCTATTGAAAGAAGCATTAAGTACTACGAGATTATTTAGTTGTCCAATTATCAATGGTATTGTTGCAACAGTTCAAAAGATATAATTGAAGTAAGTTTTTTTATTCCATCTACACTGATAAAAATTAACAAATGTAAAATTACACATTAGGTCATGGGTTATTTAAAGCCACAGTCATATGTGTGAAATTTCTTATTTGAAAGTAATACTACATTAATGTAAACGTATTTTGTAAGTAAAATGTAATTTTGGCTCGTTATAAATCTACATAATTTTGTCAGTGCACTAATAAAAATTTGTGAGAAATTACACACTGGGTCATTGGTTATATGTAGCCATAGTCATATGTGTAAAATTTTTGATTGGAAGTAATATTACATTGATGTAAATGCAATTTTGGCATTTTAAACATTTTTTGTGTAAAAATACTATAAATGAGTAAAATTCCGTTGTAAATATACATAATTTTTTTCAGTGTATGAAGGTCAAGAACTCTCTAACGAATCGCGATACAATTTTTTTATATATGATTAATTTGTTGATATACTTAAAAATACCAAAAGAACACAACGCAGGGTACCTGTTGCGGTATGCCCTTTAAATAGGTATAACTCTTTGAGTGTAGCCTCATAAATATTAGTATTTTAAATAAAATTAAATATTTTTTATTCTCGATTTCGTTACGTATACTAAGACAGTTTGGATAGGTGTTTTAATATAATTATTTTTTATGGATAATAAACCTGTCTTTATCCTGCATTACAAATCGGTTAAGTTTCTAAAATTACTTTAATTATTGCGGTCACTCTATATAATCGCTTAGCAGGTGCAGGCAGAAGTCAATAAATTAAGAAATTTAATAATTTTAATCCTTTTTTAATGATCGTTTTACCTGAATTGAGTTTTTAGGAGCCCGTATAGGCCATTTATTCCACCGAAACTACCTATCGTTTTCTATATGTTTTAATTTCCTTCTTTAAAAACAGCTTTTAATGCTGTTTTGTAGAAGATCTCGCATGCAGGTAGTAAAGATTTATATTAAATAATACGTTAGTTGGTTTATTAAATAGGAATAGGACCTAATTTTGTGTAATTGAATTTAACGATTTTAAAGTGTTAGTTATGTTTTTTTTTTAAATTTTAATATAGAACTCGGCAAAATATTACTCAATCCAAGGTTTTTCTTTTTAAATTCAATCCTCTACCGAAAGGTTAAACGTATATAATATGACACAATTTCAAATTAAACTTCTCCTGATTTGTGGTAAAATAAAACTGTGAATGTGCAACCTTTTGGAATATAGAAGGCAAAACCTTAATTGCAAAATGTAACCTGAGAAAACTTTTTGTCAATTTTTGTTGCCTTTAAGTAATTTATTTTAATAATTTAGTATCCAACTTTTTTCACCCAATATAATCCGTCGGTAATAAATTCACTTTTTTATTCAAATTAGTAAAGTTAGGTTACACTGAAGTAGTTCTCTACTTCTTCTACTGATTTTATGAATAATATACCGGATCAGCTAAATAACATAACACATAGGCAATGTGGAGAAAAGAGACACGTGAATACCCACATGTAAACATTTTAGATTTGATGAGCCAGATACATCCTTTGTTTTACTAGCCGATATACCAATATTTGCTTAGTCAGCATCCATGTCATACATGTACCGCCAAAAAAAGGAGATGTGTGATAGCACATATGAGACAAGGACGGAAATATAAGTGGGATCATGAGGCAGAGCAAGGTAATTCAGTTCGACGAGACGACGAATACAATTCAATTCAGTTCGGAGTTTAATACGAGCGAATATTTCATGCGCCACAGAATTGCCATCATGCGTGAAAAGGGAGACGGTCTAAGGCGAATGCCAACATGTAAACATAGTAAATAGGATGACTAATCATGCTTACTTTTTGTTGCTTTAGGGTTTCGCCACATATCACTGGAACGAGCCCGTACCGTGCCTGGGTTAACAATGGTAGGGGAAAGTAAGACAGATTGATTTGGAAAATTTCAAAAGTCCTCAGTGTCCTCAAAATATTAAATACATTTTTTAAACTGAGATATTGCATTATGTATTAATATTAGAACTGGGGCTCCTTGTTTAACTAAAATAGATTTTTCTACTTATCTCTGTTTTTTGATCCAAACTTTAAGTGCGGGTAAAACTGTGTTAACTTTTTTTTCAATCTTTATTATACGATCAGCTATCACAAGGGCGTACCCAGGTAGAGGCAGGGGGCAGCTGCCCCCTAGACGATAAAATAAACGTCAATTTTCCTGGGAAGTGGGAATTAAAAACGTGTTACCTACTCTGCGCAAAACAAAGTGTTGGAAACAAAATATCTTTTCAGTCAGATATTTTGATTTAATATCTTTTATCTATAATTAAATATTCTACAACATTCGATATAAGGTCACCGGGGGTAAGTGTAAATTTGGGGCAAGTGGAAACTATCCTCTTTATTTCGCCTAACGGCAATATTTATATGCGCCATCTTTCGGAAATGTACAATATTAGCACCTAATGTTCGCACCTTGAGCAATGTGACCGGCCCGGCAAAAGAAGTTCTAGAAAGTGCATACCATTGCCGATACATGCACGTTCGTTCGAACAGGAGCTAAACTGTACATTGTGATCTTTCTTCTCAAATATTTGATTTTAGAGAATTTGTGAATATTTTTAAGGTAGGTAATTTTTTATAAATAGATTTAAGATAACGTGTTAGGTGTTAGAGATTTTTAAATAACGAACCTAAAAAGAGCTAAGGTTTCACTTGCCCCGAGAAAAACACCTATTGGGGTAAGTGGAACCGTTATAGGTTACACTTTTCCCACAGAGTATTTGGATAGAGGTAAAATGTACCTACATACGTCTTAAACATGTTTAAGCAATGCTTAACATAAGCTGCAGTACGAGTATACGTATTAAAAAGTTTCAAAGTCAAAACACAGCTTCGATTTAGACTAACTTGAGGAAATTTTACTTTTTAGTTGCGCTATTTTTTAAAAGAAATACTTTTTTGGCTTTTTACACAACTTTAAAGATTACCTAACACGTAAGCTAACTAAACTGCCAAAACAAATACCCCTGAGATTTAACCAGATATAGTATGGGGTTTTATCTCAGAGGTACTTGTTTCGGCTGTCTTTGAACTATATTTTAGGTAATTTGTATTAGCGTAAAAGCAAAAAAATTTTTATTAACTTTAAAACGTCGCTTCGTAACGCCTTAAATGGAACGAAAGTTGTTACATTTGCTAGTTATTTGATTAAACTGTTGAAATTGTATTTTAGGTTTATTCCATACGTGGTCGGAAATTATAAGCGTAAAAAGGCACCACCGTCTAGTTCTCCTGAAGATTTAAGTAATGCAGTGACCGCTGTAAAAAATGGAGTGTTAAAAACATACCGTGCTGCAAAATTGTACAAAATTCCTAAGGCAACCCTTTTTAAACATGTAAAGGGACAAAGGGGGTAAAAAGTAAGTTGCTTGGCCGACCAACAGCTCTTTCTTTTAAAGATGAAACAAAAATTGCAGATGGTCTTAAATCCATGGAAAAGTGGGGGTTCGGTCTTTTCAAAAAGAAGTTTTAAAGACAAAATGTTCGATAAAATAATATCAAAACACCTTTTAAAGATGGATTTCCCGGTGATGATTTTTTTATTCGATTTAGAAAAACTCATAACTTAAGTTTAAAAACCTTAAGCTGTAGAGGCTGCCAGGAAAAAAGTATTGATCCGTTTGTAATACATGACTACTTTAAATTATTAAAGGAAGTTACTACCGACTTTGCTCCAACTGAGATTTGGAACATTAATGAGACTAGCTTTTGCATGGACCCCACTCGAGTTAAAGTTCTTGGACAAATAGGAACACCTTCTCACCGAGCAACTAGCGGCCCCGGAAAAGAAAATATTACAGTCTTATTTACAGCGAACGCTGCCGGTAACAAGTTACCTCCGACGACGATGATGATGAACCTGCAAACCTTGTTGAAGATGATTCGAATGACGGTAGTCTTTTCGATGAAATTCAAAAAAAGAAGAGAAAGACCAACTTATGGAACTGATTGATAAAGATTTTGGAGCACTTAGTGTAGCTGATTGGATAAACGTCAAAATTTCATCAAAGGAAACAAACCAAGATGTATGTAGCTCAAGTCATTGAAAAAGAACCATGTTTTGGCGTAAAATTAACCAGAAGGATTGGATCATCTTCCTCATTTCATTGGCCAGACATCGATGATATTAGTATCATTAGGCCAGATGAAGTTTACAAGTTTCGACCACCTCCAGTTATCGATAAGCGGGGAAAAATTACATTTTATGTTTGTTTTGACTCTTATAATTTATCCTAAGTTTATGAGCTAATATTTTACAAAGTGTTGTTTGCTTTTTAATAAATAACGTATTTATAACTTAAAAGTTTTAATTTTTATGGCAAAGTGGAGGTGCAGTAAGGCCTTAATACTAGAATTACTGATGCAATATTCTTTAAAGTATGTCTCTGTATCGAACTCTTACCAATTTATGATTTATATTGATCCTTTTTGAAGCCTTAAAAGTGTCATTTAGGTTATACCACCAATAAAAAACAGAAAAAAGGATAAGAAATATAGACAGGCTAAAAATAAATGTTTTCCCTTGATCAAAGCCTTAAAATTAAAAAAAACGAAATTAAAAATTACAGAATAGAAAAACATTTTATATACACTTGCCCCGTTGTATTTTAATGCTTTTTATATGAGAATTTAAACATAAGTTCCACTTACCCCATGCCCTGGTTACACTTGCCCCTTTTATGGGGCATGTGTAACCCATGAGAAATGATATATATATATATTTTCCTGGAAATGACAAACTAACTTTAGATGACTGCTGTGAACTTTTCTGATATTAGTATATAAAACAATTAATGCTTTCCAGAATAATTGAATTATTTCCATTTATCCTTCCTAATTTACAGTAAGTTAAACCTGAGGTAGCAAAATAAGTGGTTCCACTTACACCGGGTGACCTTAGTATAATTTTAGCGACTCAATATAATTTAAATCTCCCGCGAAACCGTCGCATCTCGTAGTTTCCGCTCCCGACGAGACAATCAGAGCCATCTAGGATTAAAGCCGAATATAATTTGGAGAAAACAACATCTATCGCTATTCTAGTTACGGATGACAGTACTTTTTCCACTGAAGAGAATAAGAGAAATCTGAAATAGCATCAATTTATACGGTTAATTGCTACATCTTTACGTTTACTGCGCAACAATTGGAGACTGGAAATATTACTCTGTCAAATGGATATCAGGAAATTCTTTGAAAGAGGTGAAGTCAAAACAAAACAAAACCTAATATGATTATTTGATATGTTTGTTCAAACCACAACATTAACGAATTTTGAACATCGCAATTTTACTTTTACTGATAGGAAGTCCGAAGTAAATGATATTTAAATGTGATGTTATTATAGGTATCTTGATCTTTATTTTCGTCCTATGCCTAAACACCGTAAGAGTAATGTTGTGTATCCATTTTTAGGGACAACACGCGAAAAAAGGTCGGGAAAGTAGCAGTGGAAGCGGAAGCGATGAAAATGACAACCATGATAAAACTACTCATGTAATGCCAAGATCATTGCATGCTAACATTGGACAAGCGTCACATTCTCCAGCAGAACGTGTTGCCGACTATTCTTCTCCATCGACATCCCAACAAACCTATAACGTCAACGTCGATCCTGAAATTATAGTGGACGATGGCTATCATGAAAATGATCTAGGTCGTTATGATGGGTTGGCTACTCAGCTATCGACGGAAAAGAAGAGAGAGTTGTTACAAAATCCTTGGATCCCGCCCAGAAATTACGATTTTAAAAGTGATGCAAGCCATTTGAAAAGAAAATTTAATAATGCTTGGTTGGATGAATATGCACCATGGCTAGTATATTCCAAGCGACTAAAAGGCGCTCTTTGTAAGCATTGTGTTTTGTTCCCTCCGCCCATCAGCACTGTGAGAGGAATTTTGGGATCATTTATGGTCAGGCCATATATAAAGTTCAAAAATATGCATGAAGACTGCCGAAAGCATGCAACGACCAACCTTCACCTAACAGCGACAAATGCTGCAAAAATTTTCTTGAAAATGTTCCTGTAGACATCCAACTGCAAAGTGGACACCAAAAAGCAATCGATGAAAACAAACAAATATGGTCATCAATTATTTCTTGTATAGTATTTTGCGGTACACATGATATGCCTCTTAGGGGAAAACAAGCAGATGAGGGTGTTTTATTAGATTTATTGAAGTTGAGAATCAATTCAGGGGACTACAAATTAAAGAGTCACTTGGAAAAGTGCCGTCGCAATGCAGTTTACACATCGCCAAAAATACAAAACGAATTGATAAATTCATGTGGCGAAGTTAAGGAGAATATAATAAGTGAGGTTCAGAAGACCATGGCTTACGCAGTCTTAGCTGATGAAACAGCAGACGTAGCTGGGAAAGAACAGCTGTCAATAGGCGTGCGATTCTACGACGAAAGCAAAAGGAAAATCAGAGAAGAATTTGTAGGGTTCGTTGAACTAAAAGCACAAAATGCTTCAGCAATTGCTGAAGCAATTGACAATTTCTTGATTAGTTCTAACCTCCCAACCGAAGATTGCGTAGGGTTCGGATTCGATGGCTGTTCTACAATGGCAGGGAAAGAGGGTGGCGTACAAGCCATTTTGAGAAAAAATATACTCGTGCTTTATATTTTCATTGCTCAAGTCACAAACTCAACCTTGTTGTGAATGATGCGAACGCAGTGCCAGAAATTAGAAATACTGTCGCCACTGTAAAGGATGTTATAACGTTTTTCAGAGAATCGACTACACGTCGAAACTACGCTCCAAACCTATCACGATTGTGTGAGACGAGATGGTCCGAAAAATATAAATCCATCAGAAAGTTTTCTCAACATTTCCCAGAGCTTGTGAAATCTCTAGAAACGTTATCCGTAGAGGGTAATTATGCCACCAGAAAATCTGCATATCAGTTGCATTCAGCCATTACAAAACCAGTGTTTATTATTGCTCTACAAACAATAGCCAAATATTCAGCAGTTTTAGAACCAGTAGTTAACGCACTGCAAGCTAAATCAATCGACATGATCTCGGTGGGGGAACACATCAAAAATATCAAGGACATTCTCAGAAATGACCGCGAGTTTCCTGATAGAATAAGTAATGAAATGCTTCAAAAAGCGCGAGCTGTTGCAATGGATTTGAACATAGAAATTTCGGTTCCACGTCTTGCTCACAAGCAAACACATAGAAGTAATCCGCCATCAGACAATGATAACGAATATTGGCGGCGTTCCCTGATAATACCATACATTGATTCACTCATTTCATCATTGAATATTCGATTCTCCCAAGAAAATACTCCGGCGTTTGCTTTAAGTAAGCTACATCCCTTGTATATGACCAAGACCAAAACCAGCATTACAGACTTACACAAGAACGCAGAATCATTCCAAGAATTTTATAACCTGGATATCACTGGAGAACTGAACCTTTGGCATAATTTATGGGTGAAGAAGGCTTTATCAGATGATCAATTAAGGGACATAGAAGTAGTTGATCTGTTCAACGAAGCCAACATTTTTTACCCTGCTGTCAGAAAGGCATTGATTATTTTAAGCACTATCCCATGCACCACGGCGACCGTAGAACGGTCCTTCAGTACGCTGCGAAGAGTTAAAACCTGGCTTAGAAGCACCATGGGTGAAGAAAGGCTTACAGGTTTATGTCTGATGAGCATACATCGCAATTATTTAAAAGAAAGCAGTGAGTTTATTGAAAAGACTGTCATAGACAAATTTTCGGCAAATCCGAGAAGATTACTGTTAAATTAATATATATATTATGATTATTATATATATAATATTTTGTTTTGTGTCATAATCAAACTAATTAATAAAAGTCAATTTTCATGATTTTTTGTTTTAATATACCCGACCGACCATCTTCTCGAAACAGGTATGAGCTGTCCCCCTAGCTGAAATCCTGGGTACGCCCTTGAGCTATCATTTAAAGCGTAGTATTACAGAATTATATGTATATTAATAACTTAAATATTATTATCTAAACTCTTTTATCAATAACACAACAGTTATTCCGTACTGCTTAATACATCGAAATCTACTACCCGAGTCCCTAGGTTTTTCCATACGAGACCCAGTATAAACCAAAACTTATATTTTATAAAACTAAGTGAGTCAGGATAACAATATGACTCTGCGGCTAGTAATGCAAAATTGCTAACAACATATTAAACAAATCAGGTACTGCGATTTTATTAAATGCATTTTTTCTTGGTCTAGGTTTTCGAGACTATGTAAGTTCCTTAATATGCTTACTCAATTTTCTTACCCAATCTTTTCAGTTTAATATTAAATTGGAATCTACTGGCAAACCTGTTGAAAAGAAACATGGTAGCCTACAACAGTTTCGAAAGAAATTTCTAACGATATCCCAAAAGTCTGGCCTATGCACAATGGTTTCTCAAATAATATTTTTGGCCATAACTGGTTTAAAATAAACTATCCACAAGATCCTTAAAATTAGCAATTTTCTAAAGAAAATAGTCAAGTAGTCTTAGAAAACAAAACACTTAATCAAAAGTTGTACTTACATCTGTCAGTCAGAAGTTTTAATTTCAAGTGAATAGAGATTGAAAAAAATATTATTCAGAGATTTTTTATATAGTTTTGAAGTTTTTGTTAAATAATAGTTGTAGTTGATAAATCTTGTGTATCATTTGAATAAATTAGAAGAAGGTAAGTAAAATTTAAAAATACTTTTCTTAGTTAAATTTCGGTCTAGTGTTTGGCTGCAGAACTAATTTACTGGTTACATGTATAAAATCTATTTTTTGTTTTAGAAAATGTTAAATTAGATAAAAAAAGATTTCTGTCATCTTCCGTTTTGCTAATGTATAGCTTTTTAGATAAAGTAATGATAGGAAAAAATATTTTTTAGTATACTTTGCCCCTAATTGCCTTCAAGTCAAATTTTGATTTTTTGTGTATCGTGTATTTGACAAAAATAATACATTAAGTATATATGTTACATTAAGTATAATTAAAAACTTTTAAAACACAAAATTTTTCTTATCCACTTATTATTAGATGTATGCCAACCAAACAAAAATATATTAAGTGACTTTTTGTTAACCTTAGCATTTTTATATATACAGGGTGTTCCAAATTCAACGCTTTAATATTACAAGAAGCAGCCTCCATTAAAAAAGAAATTAGCGAATTACATCCTACAAAGATAAATCACAAAGGTCACTCTTTATTGGTCAAAAAAAAATGAAAATGACGATGATTGATGGGAAGGTCTGCAGTGTTATGACAGAGACATCTTCAAGTCAAGCTTTTCTCCAGAAAAACTTCCAGAATTGAGACCAACCAAGATCTTTTAAATAGATTCTTAATCTCTTCGGATCCATTTATATCTGGATTAAGAAGTTTGCCCAATAAGAATAAACATACTTTTTTTCCTGAAGCACTACATTTGCTTAGGGACAACTCGGCATTATTGGCAAGTAGTGAGTCATCAGACTCTGAACAAGAATAATGATGCCTTAACTTATTTTTGATTATACTCTGTTTATTGTAATAATAATAATAATCTAATAAAGTACAACTATTTCTCCTGATTTATTTTTTTACATGAAATAACATAGGCTACTGGACAATATAATAAAAAAATGAAAGCCAAATATTTTAACAAATTTGACAACTTCTAAAATACCTATATTAAATTTTTACTTGTAAAAATATAGATACTTCCTTGAATATGTCGAGTCCTGTAATAATGCGTTGCATAATATATTTTCATTTATACAGGTTGTCTCAAAAAATTAGTTGCACAAGAAATGCCACTAAATAGAATCCCGTACATTTCTGCACTTTTGAATATGGCTTAAAATTCTAGGTAGATTTTATCTATAATATCAAACAGTGACTAGTTTTTATCTATAAAACTGAAAATCGTTATTTTGCCACAATTTTAGGTAAGACAGAGTCAGGGAATTTTACTTTTCTTTTTTAACTGATGATAAATTATGATAAATCAAATATACCTAAAATTTCATGCTGAATTCAGAAATGCAAAAATATCCGGAATAATTTGTTTAGAAAAGTTACATTTATTATGCCAGAGTTTTTTGGTACACCCTGTATATGTGGAAACATATTCCTGAAGTGCGTCTTTAAGTTTAATATAGATATGGACATTTCTTATTTTTACAGTAAAGGAGAAATCTTTGGCCGAGGCACTATTGGATATTGAATGACCCTGTATATAAGTTTTTTCTACTAAATGATGTTTATTTTATACGAAATAATGCTTGTGAATTAAATTGGCGCATTTTTATAAAATTTAGAGATACATTGTTAAAAAGCAAACATTTTCATATTTTCGGCCAAAAATGTTGCCTGGGAGCCCCTGTGCTATGGTGGTCTATAAAAGTCCCACTTGAAGGGCCATTAGATATTCCAGACCCTTAGAGGGATGACCTTAGACTTTCCCAGGAAGGTCGAGTGCTGTATTATATCACCATTTAAAAGATCTTTAAATACATTTTAAGAAAATAGCATATTAAGTACATTTAACCTAATTACTTTCGGAAATAAGGGCACCCAAAACAGGTATTTGAGAAAGTACCTCTATTCTGTAGGTTACAGTATTCACTTCATTTTTGGAGCTATAAAGTACTCGTTGGGAGCTTTAAAAGAATGTGCCACATAACCCTCCTTGCCAATTTTTTTTTGCCTATGATTGCCCCCAGCAGCCATCTTGAATTTTTCATCTGTCAATTTTACTCTAAAATATAGTATATTATATGCATTAATTTCATATCCCAAAGTGTCAACCTTTTAAATTAATCCGTTCAAAAAATAAAATGTACTGGATATAAAAAACATTTTTTACTTTCCGTAATTAAACCTATTATTAAGTTGTATACACTTTTAATATTACCCCCAAAGGCATAAACACAAAGTTGTATCTACTTCTAGCTCTACCTACAACATAACTTATTTAATTTAAAGCTATAGGAGTGCTAGGAAGTAATTTAGGTGATTGACAGTCGATATAATTAGCTCATAATATAATTAACACTAGTTTAAAATGTTTTTAAATTACATAATACAGTTAAAGATCTTTTAGAAAATAACACATTGAGTACATATAATTTTATTACTTTTTGAAATATAACCATTCTAATTATTTTGTATTTTGGAAATTTTTAAAATACCGCCATTTTGTCGTAGGTATAGATATTGACATTATATTCAAGGGTAATGGAGTTTTCGTCAGAAGCTTAAAAATGATGTAATACAAGACCCCCTTTCCATTAATTTTTTTCCTAAGGTGGCGCAGCCATCTTAAAATTTTTATCTGTCATTTCACTCTTAAATATATATAGTATCCCAAAGTTTAATTTTTTTAAATTGATTAATTTAAAAAATTAAAGGGTGAGACATTTAAAAAAATGCACTTTATATAGTACTATAAATAAGTGGGTTTTGTTTTAAAATATGCTAATGCCATTTTATTAAAAGGTTACGTTTGAAACCAAAGAAATTGACAAATTGCCTATTGGTGTTTAAAAGATTTATTTAATTGTGAAACGTTTTTTATTAAATAATCAACAATGGGCTTTAAATAAATTTAAATGTATTTGAATATTACCGGAAATCTAAATAAACGTTGGTTTTTGTTACAAGAAATTCTCTATTTTTCCTTTTAATTTATTATTAATTCTTTAAATATATGTTTTGGATTTAAATGCTCTCCAATTTTATTTCTTTGAATAAGGACCTAATTTATTTATTTAATTAAAAAAAAATGTTTAATTTTTTTTAACATTAATAAACTTATTTAAAATAGTTTAATAAATAATATTTTTTTACTCATATTTTGCTTAAAAATTAAGAATACATTTTTGGAAAAAAATTATATTAGTGAATCATTATTTTTTAAAAACAAACATTTTATGAAGAATAACTTTCCTTAGAAAAATAAAAAATGTATCCTTTTGTAAACCCCATCTGGTGAGTCTGTATATTATCGTTAAAAATAAAAATTATGAGCTTACAAATCCTTAATTATTTCAAAAATAAAAATTTTTGCATGACAGTCAGTATGGATTTCGCCACAACAGATCTACAGCATATACCTTTTTTCTTTCTATCACACTGCTAGAATAAGTCTCTTAAGTTTCTGGGTGAGTCTCAGATCATCGCTCTTGATACATCCAAAGCTTTTGGCCAGGTCTGGCATGCCGCACTTCTTAATAAACTTTCCTTCTACGGTCTTTTAAGTAAACTTTGTACTTGGCTCTTTAGTTATCTTTCTGATCGGCGTATATCAATTATTTCCTCCCGCCACTCTTTAAGCTTTCACCAAGTAAATGCTGGAGTACCTCAGAGCTTGGTACTGGCATTAATTCCATTCATAGTTTTGTCAACGATAGTACCCTTCACACCAGATTTCAGGTTCCTATACCAATATTTAACCCTGATTTAAAAAGCAAACGCAAAGCGATACAGATATCTCTCTCACATGACCGTACTTTAATATTGGATTGGGGCGCCTAAAAAATCGTCCATTTTAATGCATTTAAAACGCACTCATGTTTCTTGTTGCGAAAAGAATCATCAAATACCCATCCTTTACTTATGAGCGGACAAGTTTTGCAGAGCAAAGACACCTTCAGTCTTGTGGGCGCCAAATTTGAGAATAACCTTAACTGGCCTAAACACATTGTATCAAATTATGTCATGAATTATATGGCAGCTTCAAAAAAGCTTAAATTTCATTTTCCAGCCAAAAGTATTTTTCCCCTTCTAATTTATACACTTTGTATGTGTCCCAAATCCGACCTTCCTTAGAATATTGTTCTCATATCTGTGGCATGGCGTCTCCCACAACCATGAGCATTCTTGAATCCAATCAAAGAACAGCTGGTCGCCTCATTAATGATCATTTACTTACAGAATACGTACTTCCATGGCTTCCGCTCCAAAAAATTGTCCTTAATAATTCCTTCACTTACGATTCTCAACAGAGAAATTCGTGGTGCCGCACGTATGCATCCCTATACGGTTTAACTAGCCAGGCCCCAAACCCCACTTTTTTCGTTCCTTTATCCCCAGAGTTTCTAGAGTGTGGAACCTGCTGCCCGCGGAGGATTTTCCTCCCCCCCAAATCTTTAAGTATTTAAATTCCGTATTCACAATTTCCCTCTTACCTCGTTTAATTAGACACCTAACGGTACGTTAGGCTCTTAGCCTTCGTTGGATTGACCAAAGAAAAAAACACTGGTCCGCAAAAACATTTTTTTGCTCTTTTGAATTATTATTACACAACTTACTTCAAGCTTTTACAAATTTAATGCTGGACTGCCTCAGGCTGCAGTATTAGCACCAACTTTGTTTCTTCTTCACATCAACGACCTTCTTTCTTCCACAACCAATCCCATTCATAGTTATGCTGACGATAGTACCCTTCACTCCAGTTTTCAGATTCTCAAACCAATCTCTTAACCCGACTTGGAAAGCAAACGCAGGGCGATGCAGATATCTGTTTCACAGGACCTTAATTTAATATTGGATTGGGGCGCCATGAATCTCGTTCAATTTAATGCATCCAAAAGACAATGATGTTCCTTGTCTCGAAAAAATCATCAAACACGAACGTTTTGCTTATGAGTGGCCAGGTTTTGCAGAGCGGAAGCACATTCAACCTTGTGGGCGTCACATTTGAGAATAACCTTAGCTGCCATAAACACATTGTATCTATAACCACCGCGGCTTCAAAAAGCTTGGATTTCTTTTTATAGATTTGATACTTTTGAATAAAGATCTCTTATCAAAAAATATGTATCACGTCATTAGTTTTTGTGTTGTATTTTTTAAACGCAATTTTAGCTTTAAATTGAAATGTTGAATTTAATAACTAAAAAATTAAAAGAGAAAGTTCAAAGACCAAAAAACAAATTAAATGATCTATAAGCTTTCTATAAGTTGCATTTTACTTCATAGTTTTCTTTCTTTTTATATTTTTTTAAAGTTTTTACGGCAAAACAACCAACAAATATCTGCAAGCATTGCTTCTTAACATTTCTTGTTTTATCGCTTCTCTATTATGCAATATGTCTTAATTAAACCTTTAACCATGTCCATCTAATACTGCATTTGAATTAGTAAAGAAGCAAATCAAGGAAACGTTTGAAAATGCATCTTACGGGACACGGTATTTTATTTCAGAGTATTGTTAAAAAAATCAAAGTTTTTAAATAATTTACTGGTAGTTCTTATGTTTTTATTTTATAAAAAAAATGTGATACCCTTCTAGAAAACCATTTTATTACCTTTTTTAACGTAATCCAGCTCAATTTTAAAATAGGTGTTCTTTAAGAGCTTTTGAATTTGCAAGCCTAGAATGATACATTTTTTATTTTTGCATCTCTGACTGAAGAATATTTTAAGTAATTGAAGTACCTACTTAAAACTTTTACCATTTTTATTTATGACCAATTTTATAAGACCTGATTTTATAGGAAGTGAAGGTAGAACCTTTTTTTTCAGTTGGAACCAATGATTAACAATTCCTAATTTATATTTTCTAGTAGGTTTATTTTATTTTTGTCTTGTATTTTTATTTACCAAATGCTATTGTTTTAATCTAGATCTCAGAAGTTAAGCCTTCGATTTAATGAGTTCAAATTATCAAACAATTTGGTGCTTTTAATTAATTAATTAATTAATAAAAACATCCTAGGTCGGTTAATGCATCCCTTTTTCTACTAATTTGAACTGTTTTGTGTCTATAAATACGATTGTACATAATAAAGTAGTATTTATGCAAGAACGTTAAACAAATATCAAAAATTATAGCAATTATACAAAAATGCTCTTAGATAAAATTGTGACGTGATAGCAAAAACCTAAAAGCGGATGTATAATTAGAACCCCTAATACATCATATTTATCGCATTTTTAATTAAAGAAGGATTTCGTTGCAGACCAGTGAAATCTATAAACTTTGCTATTGGTGCAGAAGTCCGTGGCCAAATTCCAACCGCTGCTATGGCTTAATTCACGTAATGCGGTATTTTCTCCTTCACACCGAATGTGGTTCCATCAATCATGAGGGATAGAGAGGTGTAAATTATAGTATCATTAATAAATCGGCCTGAATAATAACTTAATATAAATAAAGAGTCAGGGGTGGATTATTTTATGAAACGTGTTATTTTTAAATTACAGGAAATTATAGGTCTCGATAAAAGTATGGTTCCCAATTTAATCCAGGGAATAGGCCTAAATATTGATTTAATAAATGAACGTTTTTAAATCTATATTGACCATAAATAATTTTATAAAAATATTAAATGCTTTTAAGTTTTACACAAGCACATTAAATGCCTAACTGCACATCTAAGAGCTGCCAAATTTATTATAGTATTTATTTATGTTTAAAATAGTTAGGCTGGGTTAAATGTTGTTGTAATACATTTTCTTGATGTCTAGTTATTCCTTATTTGTGATTTTGTAACGTAGAGTTAAAGGGATCTCTTTAACGATATTCTAGATTGAATGCGTCGAATTTTGATGGGTCTCTTAGCAGTTACATACAGTATATCTACGTAAACTGGCCTCATAATATGAAGACCACACGGGACAAACGATGAATGTCCAAAAGTGTAAAATATTCAATAAAGGGTTTTTTAACATTAGATATTAAACTGTACCAAAGTTGTAACATGTGCTTAGCCATAAGAAAAAATATTTAGTTTTTTGTTATATCTATTACCATCCAATTGTAAACATATTTTTGAAATAAGAGTGACCTAAGTAAAGTTATAGGTAAAAATACAACTTGGGTATCTATTATGTTCGAGAAAAATAAAAAAAGTAGAATTTTTATAAATATTTTATTAATTTTAAAACGTTTTAAAAACGTTTTTAACGTTCAAGAGACACGAAAACGTAATTGTATACCTATTATTTAGAAGTGATATTGGTAATATCGATAATTCCTTTTTTTAGTTTCGCAAAATGTTTCCTATGTTCTTTTAGTTTTCTAGCAACATCCAAAAGTATTTCACAGTTTTAACGGTTTTTTGCTTATTCTTTTATACAATGCAAAACTAACCTAAACATTAAAAACTAAGAAATAATTTTGCAAAATTTTAACTATTAATCATTAAATAATTGGGCTCTCATCGTTCTTTCAAGTAACGTACGGATTTTAACGAGTGTGTTTATTTCATTGCTAAAATATACATTAACTTAAGAGATATAATAAATCGCTAAAATATGATTTTATACAAAAATAAACTTTCATCCTTTTTCCCTTGTGGTCTTTATGTGGAAAACTTATTTAATTTTGATTTTACAAAAAAAAGTTATTTTTTTATAAAAGTTTCTGAATGGTCCAAAATCTAAAAATCAACCATCAGATATTAGACTAACATCTAGGAAGTTTGGCCAAAACTGTAAATTTTGCTCAAGAGTAAAGTACCTGTATTTCTGCTTATATTGCAAATTGTTATAAGAAAAGGATGTTTAAAATTAAAAAATAGCTTTTTAGTATGTATTTTTTTATTTATAATTAAACATTTTTTTCTCAAACTTAAGTTTTTACATTGGTGCATTGTTTTTGTTTTAATAGCAGAGAATATAAAAGGCTTATTAAAAATTGTCCTATCATATTTATAATTATTAAATACACTGCACTTATGCAAAAACGAAAATTTTCACCATAATCGCAAAAAATTATTTTGTAAATGAAAAATTGCATATTTTAATGTAATATTTAATTCCAAACATTTTATCCGTTAACGATTTTTGATTATAGCAAAAATACACGTATTTTACTCCTAAGCTAATATTACATTTTTCGCCAAACCTTGTAGACGACTCATATAAATTGATATCTGATTATTGCATTTTAGGTTTTGGACCATGCCGAACTTTTTATAAATAATAACTTTATTTCATAAAATTGATAATAAAAATGTTTTCCATATGACGCCAATTTACGTAGACACACTGTATTAGACCATTCAATATTCTGTCAAGAAAATTTAAACAATAAACAAAATGGTGTTGAAGGATCATTAAAAAATAGGACAAGTAAATTTCTGCAGTACAGCTCTTTAACGAACCCACTCGCTTAGATTTTTAAATATACACGTCGGCTACTCTTGGGTGATTTTTGCAAATGCGTGGAAATGGGACAGTTAAAATAACGATGCGTCTTTCTACCAGTGAGATGTTTACGTGCCTATTTTTTTATCTATTTATTTTGGTAGTGTTCAACTACAGAAACTAAAATAAACGCTTCAGCATGACGTGTACATATTTAACGAAAATATCATCAGGCTTTTCCAATTAAATCAGCTTTTTTCAATTTGAAATACTTTTAAATATTTATATTTACTTTGTAAATAAAGTTTGTTGTTCTGCTTTTCAATGAAATGATAAGTAAATTTTACATCTAAATTTGACAGTTTTTCACTTTGTTTTTAATATTGAAGGTTTAAAATGTTATAATACGTTTTAAAAGTAAACTGAAATATATTTGAAAATATCTTTGCCCCCAAATATGACTCTTAACTGCTGATAATTAAATATCTAAAATAAAAAATATGGTAGGTGTCATTTAACTTAACGGTGTTACTTTATATTATCATCTCTTAAAGCTATTTAAATAAAAGTCACAAGTTCTTACTTACTTTTAGTATGAATATATGTCATTTCGATGATTTTTACCCAATTTAAACCAAATAAAGTAAAGAAATAACGTAACAGTGCAGCACGGTGATTGTTAATCGTTAAATATTTAGCTTTTAATTATAGGTTTTATAATACAGCTGCTTAATAAGTTATTTTTGATAATAGATATTTGTAGTTTTGGGTCTTGCCATTTCGTTATGTCTCAATACACAAAATTGATAAAGCTTTATTTTAAAGATCACCTAAAATAAAATGAAAAAAATACTTCTTAAACAAAAAAAAGAGATATTAAAATTTGGTAGCTCGTCTATACCATCGTTTTTAAACTAAAATAGTGTAATCCTACGAATCCTATATTACAATTGAAGGGCTTGGAGGAAGAAGCCATAAATGACGAAATCTCGGAATTAAAAAATTAAATAGTTTTTTGTTACCTAATTACAATTTTTTAATCTTGTTTTCACATTTTGATATATTTTTGTATAAATATACTACTACAAAAGCAGTTTTGTGAAGCCTAATTATTACGATTTCCGAATTTAATTAAAATATTAAAGCTAAAATACCTCAGAAATGAGAATGTGGCTTGTTAACCATTTCCCCCAAGCCCTTCAATTAAGGCTAAAAATATAGTGGAGCGACGAGGATAATGGCAAGCAAATAGCGCGACATCGCGTCAAAATCAAATACGTGCGTACATATTAACGCAACGAGTTTAAGCGCTGAAACTTGTCGCGTTACTATGTACGCATGCATTTGGTTTTACGCGTTTGATTTTGACGCGATGTCACACTGTTTGCTCGCCGCTATTCTCGTCGCTTCAGTATACTTTTAGCCTAATATTTTTAAATATTAGAAGGGTGGCCGGTTTATAGGTTTAGAGTTTTATTTAAATAATCTTCTCATCAGGGATTTACATTAACAGATAACAGATTTTCTTAAACAAGTTAAAATTTACATATTTTGAAGTTTAGGTTAATATTAAATATCAATACTATATCGTGAGATTAGAAGTGGCTCCATCGTGGCAAGTACGCAACAAATATTTCTAGATTAATAAATATGTTACAATATAGAAAGTATCTAGGATCTGTAACACATGTAATAATTCAAATAAAAGTGTAAAAATTAAGATCCGATCCTGAAGTATAACGTCAAATCGTTTTGTACCGGTCAATTTGCCTTAGCAAGAAATCAGCTCTGGTTGATAATCGTCTTAATGTCAACATCATTTTTCAACTGTCTCCAATCTTGCTTCTATTTGTCTTGCTCTGTTCAAGAAAAATTATATGGATGGCGATTTATTTTATTTATGAAAATGGCTGAAAATCAGCGGGTTATTAATAACAAACACTTTTGGTGTTGTTGCAATTTTTCATATAATTAAATTTAATAAAGGAACTTGTACGCGTTGGTAGTCATTTTTATTTATTCTTAGTTGCGGACGATTACGTCATTTAATTAATATGTGAGATTAAAGAAATAAATTAAAAGTTTAAAACTATTGTTATAACTAGCTTTTATTTAAATGCACAAAAAAATTAAATTAACTTTTTCTATAAAACTTTTATTATAAAAATATGACATTATTACACAATTTAAATGATATAAAAATTTGTCGCGAGATTTAAGTACTCCTGTTTACTTAGTTACAAAAATTTAAAAGTGAAAAGCAATCAGATCAAGACATTTAATTTATTTGTTTATCTACTTAGGTAAATCTCGCGACAAACTTTTATATCATATAATTGGGTAATGATGATAAATTTTTATAGTAAAAGTTTTATGGATTTGTTTTTTTAGTGCATTTAAATAAAAGCTTGTCTTAAAACTAAGCTTGACACATTGATTTAGTACTGACGTTCCGTTATTTTTGACTAATTTTTAAATCCTTTTCAATGTCTAAGTCATCCAAATTAATTATTACTAATAATTTTCGATAATTTCTATTAAACTTATTCGCAAACTGTCAAATTTTATATTTATAGTGACACATTAACTCAAAGAAATAATGATCAAATCAAATGTAAGTTGACCTTTTAGTTTATTGATGTCGCGTTTACTATTACATTGCAAAAATTAACATTTAAATAAATTGTAGTAGTGACTGAAACAAAACACTAATTCAAAGTGTGAAAAAAAAACGTCGAAGTCGAAAACAAAAGTTATTTTTTAACACTTTATGTAGTGTACTAAAATAGAGGTCTTATCATTTGTTTAATGGTCGTGGAAAAAATGTGTCAAATCAAATTGATTTAAATAAAGAATTTATTTTTGTGTGTTTGTATGTTGTTGTCAAATAGGATTTTTATAACGGACCAAAGTAAAGACGTAACGCACTTTAAAAACTATTTTTCATAAAACAATTTAACTGTTTTTTCTCCGAACGTCTGGCAAATGTCAGCGCACCACCTGTAATCCACGGGCCGCTAAATAAAAATTACATTTACATTCTAAGTGTTTTTATTTATCGTCTAAATTTGTTTGTTAAATACTTTTAAATTTTTACGGCGGTTAATTATTTCCTATTAATATTTTTTTAAATCACAGTACAAAAAAATGGTTAACACAAGAAATAAGTCTGTCTCTTAATCACGAAAAAGTCGATTACGTCATACTATTAATTATGAATTAGGTCGCAATATCATAACCACCCACATATGACATGACTGAAAAACATTTCAGTTTTTCAAAGTTAGGTTGGGACACCTAACATTAAAGGCAGAAAGACAACCCTTTTTTTGTTTTTTATCACTGTTAGGTAAGTTAGTTCTTTCCAAAATAATACAGATTAAGAAGAAAAAAATTTAAAAGGGTATAGCTCCACAATAAGAGACAAATATTTTTTAAAGATAATTTTATTATTATGAAAATATCCAGATAGATGTTACGAACACAAATAATCAAGTAAAAATTAAAATATTTTTGTTTAAGGTTTGTATATTGTCCCTTAACCAGTAACGTGCGATTTTTGTAACGCACCCACTAAAGTGACGCTTCTCGGACGCTGCGCAATATATAATTATTTTTCAGAGTGATTTTTTTAAAGTTAACGGCCAACATAGGAATAAAGAACCATTTTTATTTACACTTGTTAAAAAAATGTTACAATTACTTAGTCCCAAAGTCAACTAAAAATAGGTTGTCGTTTGCCATAAAAATACATTAATTACAAAAACCTACGCTTGAGATTTAAGGGTTTTGCCTTTCATATAGCAAGCACTTGTAAACTAAAATTTAAAAGTTTCAAAATAAGCATTTAGTTTAGGAATCTTTTGATTATTACCCTAATTTTGTTTACATGGATTTTTTGTTTTAATAAATACAGTTATAAAAAAATTAAAAACCAAAATATTTTTGGAAAACAGCCACAAACATCAAATATTTATACAATTAGGCTTGTCAATAACGGCCACCAAAATCTAATGGCCATTATGGAAGGGTGGCCAAGACAGCCAGGTAACAGTTATTATTTGTAATGTAAAATGTTTATATTTTATTATAAATATAGCCTGAAAACTAAACTGTTTCAAGTAGATATAAAATTAAAATACATTTAGAGCATAGCTTTTTAATTTCATTTGGTAAAATTGCTTTTAAAAATATCGATGTTAACATCGATAGCCAACATCAATTTTGCGTGGATATCTCAGCACTATTTCCACTTCCCCCGCTGTTAAATGTAATCAATCTCTTATCAAAAATAAACATGAAAGAATCGTCTATCTTTATTGGATACATACAAATTAGCCATATTGTTTATTTCGAGAAGAATGTCGTCGACATCTTCCGTTATTTAAGCTATTTTTTGTTGTTTATACGGTACAAAACATTTTTAAAACATAACATTTTCTTGCTAAATAGTGACGTCATATACGTCACGTATTTAACCGTGTTTGAATACATCTCGGACAATGGTTTAAAAACAATATAGTTATCCTTATCGGGCGGGCATATGCATTGAACTCATTAAAAACTTTGTTTTGGTCATTTTTTGTAAAATTTTAACATGAATGTAAATGGCACGTGAAAAATTTGTATGTCCGGTGTAAACTAAAGTACATATTAACCCTAAATAAATAAAAAAAACATAATCATAACCTACAAGCTTATTGGGCTGTGACGCAACGGTTTGAAAACCTACATTTTCATGATTCTAATATTTATATTGTCATTTTCGAATACGGTATGAACCACTCCGACGAATGCGTTTAGCAAGAAAATTTGACTTTCGATTATAGTTTGCTCAGCATTTTAAATTTTACAATTATTACAAATTTTATACGTTCAGTCATGGAATTAAAAAAAATCACATAAAGGTTTTTATAATGACTTGTTTTTTAAATCAATATTTATATGTTACTGATTCTGCGCTTATTCATTCTTCTTCCTAATTGTTAGTTAGTTCATTAACTCTTCACCAAAGAATCTTCAAAGTTAATGAAGACATTAAAATTTTATTGTTTTTCTGTTAAGGCCGGGCAATCGCTATTTTGCACGGATCCCTTTTTCTTAAGAAATTTCAATTTATGGGTTGTAAACTCTAAGATTTCTTTTGCATTTTGAGAGGCCATAAATTGTTTAATAATCTTTTATTACCTGTTACTAATTGGAAATATTAATTAAAATTTTAAAAAATAACAAAACTTATGAATCTTTTATGTTAATGTCTGCTAAACCTATATTTGGAAAAAGTATTTTCCATGGCTTTAATTAACCAAGTGATTCTCTGGATACATTTATTTGTTTTAGTGTTTAAAAAACATTTCAATAGTAAATTTGCCGCCCAAAACTTGTTTCCTTTATACATTCGGGAATTTTTTTCTACACAGGTAATATTATGATAATTAAATAATTTTAATTTGTTGCTACATTCTACCATTAACTATACATATAATTTAATTTATGCCTTCGTCTTGTCTTAAACACCCCACAGTGGGGATGCGCGATGTTAATCGTTGGTATACAAACATCGATGTTAGGTTGATCGATGGTTGATATTTTGCCATCGATGATCGGGTATTGAAGACATCGATGTTAACATCGATGTTGTCTTCTAACATCGGCATATTTGCAAACAAATTCGAAGTTTTAATTTAAATGATTTAGAAAATATTTGTTATTTTTCTCACTATATTAATTATTTAAAATTGGGTATACGCAACTCTTTTTATCGATTCAGGTATTTCTAAAAAGCTAATATATAAAATTTATAAAACCTAACTGTGAAAAAAGTATGTAACTTAATATTTGTCAAGTAATGGCAAAAGTTAAATGGTTCTACAAAATAAAAAGGCGTTTAACAGTGATATTCTTTTGTGGTAATGACCTGCGTTTAAAAAATAACGTGTCGCTGCTATTTGGCTATTGTAAAATATGTAGTAAAAACATATAAGTTTTATGTTTGTTATTTAATTTATTTTATTTTACCGCCGCCGCGCCGTCGGCGTCGGTAAGGAGTGACGAAATAATTGGTTTGAGAACCAGATTATGCGTGCAGGTTAAACATAAAAAAATTAAATATTTGGCTTAGAAGTTTATGGTTTAACTTTTTTTTAATTTTTATTATTGGACCATCGATCATTGATGTTTATAAAAACATTGATGTTACTTGTTCGATGTCTCGTTGCCATCCATGGTCGGCTTTCGATGTCGTCATCGATTTTCATTATCAATCATCAATTTTAGGCGTTCAACCAATTATAACCGCGGTAATAATTGGTGAGAACTTTGATGTTTAATACATTGTTTAAACGTCAACATAAGCGATTGGTAAATACCGTTTTAGAATTGGTTCTTTGCCTAAAATTGCTGGATGTTTGCCTTCGATGTCGCATGCCTACCCCACGGGCTATAGAACTTGTGTTACAACTGGTACAGGGTGTCTGGATTTCGTTGCAATTGCAGGGTGCAGGGTATCTTGGTTATTATTAGAGATAAAAACTTACGGTTTTCGCAAAGTGTGCTTCTTTTTGATGAAAGGAAAGATGGCACTAAAATATTTTATGACCCTCTTCGTTTTCAACATAGAAGACAAAATTAATTTTGTCACATTTTTGAATATAAAAACCTACTGATCTTGGACACTGTTTTAAGCATAAACACATTGGAGCTGTTTCAAAATATTTAGCTGTTTAAATTATTAATAAGTAAACAAGCTGGAAAAACCGATGGATAGATAGGGGTGCTGTGTGGGGTATAATAGTTAAAGCTCAGATGTTGTTGCAAAATATAAACAATTTATGAACTAAGGCTAACTTTATTCTTTGCTTATAAAGTCTATTTGATGGTCTAGTTCACGAATGTTGTAAGTGCAAAAAAAAAATAAGTTATATGAACTTTAAACTTTAAAAATGTGCCATTGTTTTTATAGTCTAGTCTAAAGGCACTTAACACGATTAAAAAATGTGGCTTGCATCTTTAAGATTAAATATTTTACTTACGTCTAACACGGTATAATCGCGACTTACTGAATAGCCGTTGACCTATGAAAAGAAGCATTAGTATAAGGTTATTTAGTTGCCTAAATATCATTGGTACTATGGCAACAGTTTTGAAGGTATAATTGAAAAAGACTTTTTTTATTCTAACTTTAAAGGTTATTATCTTTCTAACGAAGAACCTTTTTTATATAATGTACTAACATTATTTTGGCTCATTCTATTACCCCTATCATTTATGACCTCACCTTTTCGGACACCCTGTATGTTGCTCTTAAGAAAATAATTAAAGTAAGCGTATACCAACCATTATTGCTATAAAATTAAAATTTCTAAATATATCGTTGAATTTCCGTAAGACTGTATCGAATCCGAGTTAAATGTCAATACCAGAAAATTTATGGTTACTAATTCAATAATAAACAATTTCTATAGCTGGGCGTGATTCTCAATGCCCATAAATAACTATAAATCGACATGATAATTTCAAATCAAGAAAATGTTTGAAAAGGTGAAGTTTTAAAATGTTAAAGGTGGATGTTCTTCATTGTAAATTAATTACCATTAGCAATATTGATATTACTAAACGAAAAGTAAAAAGTGTTGTGTCTGTTGTATTAGTTACCATCATAAAAATTACAGGAAAGCATGGTTTTCATAATTTTGAATAAGCTTTTTTCTAATTACCTAATAAAATCTTTGAATTTCGATATATTAAGGTAAAGATTATTAATTAAATTACTTTCATATAATTAAAGATATATGTATTTAAGTGCTGGTATAAGTCTTGTTAGTAAGTACAGTAAATAAAGCATTTAATGTCGCAATTCTTTGGTCCTGCATTGGACTTAAAATGTTAACAGAAAGTAGGCAATAGCCCAAGGATCAAAATGTACTGTATGTCCAAGAATATGTAGGCTGGAGAAAAAAAATAGTGATAGTTTAGTACTGTCATGTACAGTTAAAAAAATGAAACATATTTTTATAGCCATACTTTTTTTTAATACTATATTTATTAAAAAATAGTTTTTTTTGTAAACAGATGGGTGCAGGTCGCTTCCTATTCTGATTTTAGACAAAACTTAAAAACCTTCTTTGAAGCATACGTGGCTAAACAAAACTGACAAATGACAGACTGTTATAAAATATTACAAATGTATCACTAAGTGTCCTTTTAAAATGTACATTTGTTAAGTGATCATGATCACTTGGAAGTCATAGAACTAAAAGTGATTAATCATTACAAAAAAAAATGAGAATACATTTTTTGCCAGATTGGTAAATTTCGGTTATATACAGTAAATAATAATTGTTATTATTTCTTTAATTTATGCCTTCTTTTATTAGTTCTTTAAGTGACTCAAAGTGACGTATTTTATAAGTTTTCACTTGGTCCCCATGCAACTATAGTATCTGTAGCTGCATATTACTAAAAAACGCTTTTATTTAATTAACTATAATTTAAAAAAAATATATAGGGGTATACTACTTATTAAAAGAATATATGCTATTTTTTTCCTTTTAATTGTTCCGCTTCGCATATTTTTAAATATATATTGGGTCTCCGAAAAATTCCGTCGCACCGTATGTTCGTCGAACAACCACGATATTTTTAAAATTAAAATATAAATGGCGTAGTGTGTACACTGTCGGTAGTCGGTATTTTATTCGTCTTTTTTTTGCTGTCATAACTGCGGCCTCAGTAGACCAAGTTTCGCAAAGAAGAGTGTTTAGCATTAATATGTGTCCGTCGGTCAACTAGAAAAAAACGTAAGTAATTAATATATTTTTAATAAATTATGGTGTTAAAGAGCGTGTAATTCTGAATTTTACTGTAAGCATAAAAAAATGTCAAAAATAAAATATGATCTATCAGATGGTTTAAGGTTTAAAAAATTTAATAATTTTCCGTCGGACAACCAGTCTCTTGGAAAACCAGGCACTTGAATAACTAAAGTGGTAAAGTTTTAATAAATTATCGTGTTTCGAATAGTATTTCATCCTTATTTTACTATAAGCAAAGAAAACACAAAAATTACCTATGTTCTATCAGACAGTTTAAAGGATAAAAGTCTCTTGAAAAATATGTCACTTCGATAACTGAATTGTTGTCCGTAGGACAATTTGATTGTAGTTGGGATATGGTAATATGGCTTAATAATTTACAAGTTAGTTATCTTTGTTGGTAGCGACCCTGCTTTTTCTTACTGGTTGTTTTGTGTTCGAAGTTTGTGTACATAAAAAGTACCTAATGTAGATTTTTATAAGTTTATTGTTGAAACTGTTTAAAGTACTCTGCTCATTGAAAATTACAATTAATAAAGTAATAACCTATTATTTAAAATAAATAAATATAACAAAAAAAAGTTTATAAAAATGGGATCAAAAAGTTGATTGACCCAAAAGCATTTTAAACCTCGTTACAAAATCTATTTAACCCTTTTTATCTATACCGAATCCCATATTATTTTGATGATTTATGCTTTTTTCCATTTTATACGTAGTGCTTCCGGAATACGAGAAACCGAGTTAAGCTTAACAATCAATTTTTGAAACATAATTAAAATATTTTCTAATAAGGCCATAACGATCTGGCGTGGTAAGTTTATGACCAAAACATAAAGGGAACAAAAAGAAACCGCTCAGGTCGCCTTAAACCAAATCGAGGCGAAGATTAGGTTATTATATTATGTTATTAGATGCCATGACAGTTTAATGTGCTGTGAAATATGACCCAAGGAAGGCTCTAACAGCCTACCATCATTTAAGTTTACTGGTTTAATCTTTAAATATAATATACAGAGTGCTGGTAAAACAAAGAAATATTATCGATTTTTATAGGTATTAGTGAAGTATGAGAAATTTTCTTTTTAATGTATTAGTTCAAAAGGAAAACATAATAAAAATTTAATTATTAAATTATTAAACCACTATATTTTAAGTCATTTTGATTGCAAATAACTTTTTGTTTTTTAACCTTCGTCGTACGGCGCTTAAAAATTACACAGAATACGTTACGGGGTACATTTGTACCCCAAGAATAAAAACATTTCTCTGCTTTCCTAATTTAACTTGTTTTTCTTAATTTAAAAAAAAGAATCCATATTAAACATCAAATGTTTATTTAAACGAACTTTTAACAAAAAAACTTAAAAAATAATGGTTACAATAAAAAAAACAAGCTTGAAAATATAAGAAAAAAGAACAAGCCCATTTTTTTATATTTTGACATTCCAGCACAAAATTTGTTTTTTAGAGTGTAAAACACACACAAAACGATTGCACTGACAGAACATTTGTCTGCATTTCTTATTTTTTTCATTCGCTAACAGCGCCTGGGAGTAGACTGTTCTACTTCTTGTTGTTCTTCTACATGTGTATTGTCTAACTCAGGAAAAATATCAATAATGTAATTTCTAAGACTTTTATGCATATTTTTGTTGGTTCTAATCTCCTCAACGCATTATCTTTTATTAGCGATTCTCCGAGCGCTAGCAGAAATTTTCTACGGCTATCTTTACTAACTAGTTTATCGGGAAATTTTAAACTCCATAAAACAAATGCATTTATTCCGGAAACATCTAACAGTTGTCCAAACATTGTCATCGACCAGAGTACTAACAAGCACAAACGTAAAAACCGACACGAATTAGACGAAAACGCCACCTACACTTGAGTCGCGCATGCAAAACATATGTCTAAAAAGAGCACCTGGAAATACGGTGCGGGGTACAAACGTACCCCACGTCCCCTTTAATTTTTTTATATAAAAGTATAAGGCTAATATTAGTAAATTACCAAAAATATATATAGAAGTTACCAATTGACAATAAATTAAATCGGCAAAGCACAAATTTTAAAATTTACGAAAATATCCTGAAATCTGTGACTCTGGGGTACGTTTGTACCCCGCACCGTACGACGAAGGTTAACTTTGGACAATCCACGAAGGCTAAAAACCCAAGTACCGTAGATGTCTTTAGCAAGGTAAGAGGGACTTTGTTAACACGGGACTTAAATACTTGAAGATTGGGAGGGAAGGGGATACCTTTGCCGGCAGCAGGTTCCACATTCTAGAAACTCTAGGAATACAAGAACAAACAAAGTAAGAACTTCGGGGCCTGTCTAGTTTGACCGTATAGGGATGCATACGTGTGGCACCACGAGTTTCCCTATTGGGAGCTGCAAGTGAAGGAATTATAGTGAAAAATTCCTCGGAGCAGAAGCCGTGGAAGTACCTATAAAAAGCGGAAGATCCCCTACAGCCCGACGATGGGCAAGAGAAGAAAGTCTTTATGTAAGCAAAGGATCGTTAATAAGGCGAACAGCTTTTCTCTAAATGGAATCAAGAATGCTCAGTGTTGTGGGCGCCGCCATTTTCCAGATATGAGAACAATGTTTCAAAGAGGGTCGGATTTGGGATATATACAAAGTGTATAAATTATAAGGGAAACATCCTTTTGAAAGAGCTTTTAAGCTTTTTTAAAGCTGCTGTGGCTATAGATATAATGTGTTTATGCCAGTTAAGGTCATTTTCAATTGTGACGCCCACAAGATTAAATGTATGTATTTGTAAAAGTATTTGATGAGTTTTTCCGCGATATGGAACATGATTATGTTTTGGATGCATCAAATTGGAAGAGATTTTTGGCACCCCAAACCAATATTAGATTAAGGTCCCTGTGAAAGAGATATCTGAGCGTTTGCTTTCCACAGTTATATTTTCTTGTTGGCCGTATTCATCGGGGTGGTTCAAACCGCATTTTAAATTTCAACATAAATATAAGAGTTTATTCAAATCCTTTAAAATATTTTAAACCGTATTAACACGAAAAAATGCCTCAAGGCATTCGATTGGTTTGGGAACCTGAAAATTAAATGGAGGGTACTATCGTCAGCAAAACTATAAATGGAATTTGTTGTGGAATAGAGAATGTCCTTGATGTGAAGAAGAAACAAAGTCGGTACCAGTACTGGGCCCTGATTGGTTTGGGAACCTGAAAATTAAATGGAGGGTACTATCGTCAGCAAAACTATAAATGGAATTTGTTGTGGAATAGAGAATGTCCTTGATGTGAAGAAGAAACAAAGTCGGTACCAGTACTGGGCCCTGATTCACCTTAGGCACTTTAAAAACAAAATAAGTTTTTAAAACGATATAGATTTATTAAAAAAAAAAAATTATATTCTGACCATTTTGGTATGACATTATGTTAAAACCAAAACAAAATGTCCCACTTTCCAATATAGGGCAACCTTGACATTTTAAATGGGACACCATGGATATTTTTCTAAAATCTTAAAATTTATTTTTTCGCCTTAAAAAAATGTAAATATGCTGCAGCTATTATAAAAATAATGAATTAATACATTTCTGAAAAATTGCATACCAAATATGAGTATTATTTGACAATGAAAATTTGCTACATACAAGGTTACAGAAAAAAAAGAAATACGTTATTCACAAAACAATAGTTGCAGGAAGGCTAAATTACTTTTTTAACTTTAATTAATATTTTAAATTACTTATAGCCTGCTGCCGTCTTTTTTTCTGTTATCTTGTAGATAGCAAATTTTAATTGTCAAATAATACTCTTAATTACCATAGTGTCATTTTTAAGACATTATTAAATCAATAATTTTTTAAAATAACAATAGCTTGTTACATTTTTCTAAAGGAAAAGACTGATTTTTAAGATTATAGAAAACTATGTTTGGTATTTCATTTAAAGTAACAAAGTTCCCTATAGCGAAAAATCGGCCATTTTATTTCTGTGTTAATGTAATGTCACAATCAAATGGCGAGGATATGTTAAAAAATAATTTTAAAAAATATAAGAAATGAAAACTGTAAATGTAAAAATTAAAATACTACCCAAACAGCCAATGTACGTCTTATGTACGTAAATTTAAGATGTAACATACATGTTATGTACGTACGCAATGTACGTATTATGTATGTACATTTTCTTTGATTATAAAAGTAAGCTGGACGTAATTTGAGCGAAAAATTGGACTTTCTGAAATTTGAATTTATTGAAAATTTGAAAATCAAAAACGTACGGAATTTTCATTTATATTTTACCACCTACTTTTAACTATAACCAAGAAGGATAGAACAAAACGTCCTGTATAAAAGGTTTCCCCTGTATATGCTCTATACAGTGTGTCTACGTTTGGCGTCAAATGGGAAACTTTTTTATTATTGATTTTACGAAAAAAGTTACTCTATATAAAAAGTTCTGCATGGTCTAAAACCTAAAAGCAACTATCAGATATCAAATTGTATCAGTCATCTACGAGGATTGATCAAAATGTAATTTTGCCTAAGAGTAAATTACCTGTATTTTTGCTAATGTCAAAAATTTTATATAGAAAAGATGTCTATTATTCAAAATTACCCCTAAATATGCAATTTTGTTTATTTATATAAAAAAATATATTTTTGATTTTTTTTCTGCGATAATGGTGAAAATTTAGCTTTGTACATTAGTGCACTATATTCCATGATTATAAATGTTCATAGAACAGTTTTAAATATATTTTTTAAAATTTATTGTTACTAAAACATGAAGAATGTACAATGCCACTAATGTACAAACTTAAATTTTATCGATTTTTGCAGAATAAAAAATATTTTTTTAGAAATGAACAAAATTTTATATTTGGTGGTAATTTTTAATTTTAAACATCTTTTCATCTTTTCTTTATAACAATTTGAGATATTAGGAAAAATACAGGTACTTTCCTCTTGAGAAAAAATACATTTTTGGCCAAACCTAGTAAATGACCGACACAATTCGATATCTTTTTATAGAGAATAACATTTTTTTTCGTAAAATGAACAATACATTTTTTCCCATATGACGCCAACTTAATTACCTAGAAACACTATATATATAAGATGTTAATGTACATATAATAGTGGTCTCTTAAAGTACATACATAAGACGTACTTATTAGATATACGTACATAAGATGTTCAATTTAGATCCCTGGACGTAATGACGTAAAATAGTTCTATAATGTACGTCTTATGTATGTACTTTAAAGTACATACATTAGACGTAAAATGGTTCTAAAATGTACGTCTTATGTATGTACTTTAAAGTACATACATAAGAAACAAAATGGTTCTAAAATGTACGTCTTATTTATGTACTAAATTACATACATAAAACGTACATTTTAGAACCATTTTACGTCTTATGTAGATAAGACGATCCCCGGACGTAACGACGTTAAATGGACGTAAAATGTACGTACTTTGTACGTACTGTGCTGATTGGGTAGATCATGTGGGCTGGAGTAAATTCATTTAAAATGCCATGGTTTGCTTGAAAAAAAAGTCGATTTTTATTTTAGTAGATATAGCCATAAACATCATTTTTTCAAATAAAAAACAAAGGTTTTTATTTTTGCTGTGGTTTCCTTATGGCAAATGTATGTGTACAAGGTTTTAATTTTATAAATTCTTTATAGATCATTTTCATGTTCTATAACTTAAGTTAGTAGCGATTATCAAAAAACTTTCTAATGAAGAGCATAAAGGTGAAGTTAATCGCTGTCGCTTATTTTTAGGCTACTCTGTATTTATTACTTTACATTAAAAAAACCTGCAGCTTTGTATGAAAATCGACCTGTCCTAAGGTTTTTGCAAAAAACAATCCCCTAAATTTTAAATCAATTTGTTCCTACATACTTACAAGTCTAATAAAGTGGCAAATTTCTTGATATCTGTGGACATGCTAAATAAAATATAGTTAGAATTTAGAAATATTAAAAATTTTCGTTTGAGTTTTGGAGATTCTTTGAATTAATTTCAATTTTCACAACGTTTCTGGTTAATTCTGGTTAGAGACCATCTTAGGTCGTTTGCTTAAATTATTATTATTGTTCTTAAATGAGACGGCTTCCTTAAATTTGCGCCCTGTGTTTCCCTGTATTCAACCCGTGCTTCTGACCACTCGATATTATGTTGTTCAGACCAAACATGGTCAGCGATCCCAAATTTTGATATTTCGCCCCTCTTTGTATGTTGTCTGTGCTCTGTAAGTCCTATATTTAAGGGACGTTTTGTTTCTCCATTGTCTGACTTTATATGACCACATTTTTTAGAATCCAGCTATAAAAATATAAATATTCTGTATTAGTATTATTTATAACGAAAGACGCAATAGAAAAATAAAAATCCACGAGTTCGACTTTTTTTTGGAAAAGAAACGTATTATTTATAACGAAAGACGCAATAGAAAAATAAAAATCCACGAGTTCGACTTTTTTTTGGAAAAAGAAACCGATGAAGTTTATATAACTTTAGGCATCACTTCTGGAATTCATTGTCGATTATTTCCTAATTCTTTAAAAATTTCTATTTAATTTTTATAAGATCAATAATTACGATAAAAGCTATGACTTTAAAACCTCAGGTTATAAAAGAAAATATAGCATATATTATATATATATATATATATATATATATATATATATATATATATATATATATATATATATATATATATATATATATATATATATATATAGATATATATATATATATATATATATATATATATATATATATATATATATATATATATAACTTTTCTAATATTTTTATTGTTATAATCATTTTAAATGATTAAAGTTTAAATAGGCTTTCTTTTCTTTTATTTATCAGTAATTCTATGGAAATCTAATAGACACGCAAAATCGTATCGTAAAATTTTTCATTACTTTTTAAGCTCTAAAAGTACACATAAAACCTTGTACTGGCTTGATTAATACAATAAAATTGCATTTAACACTTGTGCAATCGATAAAAAGCTCGCCGAATCGCACGTGACTTCTTAACTGGTCACGACTCGCCAACGATATCATCATTTTCCGACACCTTTACGCCTGAAACTTTTCATGAGAAGTTATCCTGGTGGTCTTTAATATTATAATGTTCACCTAGACATATTTTTTTTCTAAGATAGATAGTGGTCCAACTAAAACGATAGAAATTGGGGATTATGTGCAGGGCCGTATTAACTGTTTGAGGCGCCCTAGGCTAGAATTCCCAGAGCGCCTATTTTCCATCAAAAAAAATGTTGAAAACCAAAAAAAAAAGGTCATTCCCTCTTTTTCCCGCCTAGTCACTAAAAATCTCCACTTTACCTAAACTTAAAAAAAAACTCCCCTGTCTAGCGCCTATTACTCCCCTGTCTAGTGCCCTAGGCTGTAGCCTAGTCAGCCTAATGGATAATACGTCCCTGATTATGTGTAAAAACAGGTCTATAAGTATTACTTTGCTTATAGCTGGGAAGTGTTTATTCAAAAAGAGACATGACCACATTTTATCAAAATACGTTGCCAATTTTAAAATCTCTTTCTTTATTTTTATTAAATGATTCACGTTTTTGTAAAATATTAACACGAAAGTATAATAATCCATTAAAACAAGATATTTCCTAAAAATCACCATTGTAGCCCATTGTATTAATGAAAATTAGAGCAGTTCAATATTACTTTTATAGTATACAGGTTGTTAGGGAAATAATGCACGTAACTTTACGAGGTGATTCCTTGCATTATTCTAAGCAAAAAGTTGTTTGAAAATCCATCGCTTTCAAGAAAATTGAGTCATAAATAATTAAATTTTTTCCAAACATTTTAGAATGATATTTTTTAAATATTTTGTTTTAAAAAAGCTGAATAATTTTATGCAATTTTTGTGACTTATTTTTTTTATTTAATAACGCTTTCAGTATATTACATTTACTAAAAGAATGACAGAACTTACAGATACGTGGCGATACACACCACCAATAGTCACGATTATTAGCCACTTATTTAAAAAGATGCGATGCACCAAAAAAGAAAAAAAAATGTAAATCACACAAAATTACAGCTAAATGTATTAGGACTCACAATACTTCTTGTACTCCATGTCAAATCCCTGTCATTTAAATAAAAAAATTTGTTCTTTGGTTTCCACTCCAATTTCACGATGTCTTCTGCAATTGTTAAAATTAGGTACGCTCCATGTGTTCAGAACTTTTCAAGAGTCTTCCACAAATGGTCTTCTAGCTGATAGTCTTTGATCAGGAAAACATTTTTCGTAAATGAGCTACTTAACAATTGCAATGAGCTCTGCTGCGTAAATAAAAAGCATATCGTAATTCTCGCGAACTAAAAACATCTCTTTTGTATCAAAATGCACGCACTGATACAGTAATACATACTAAGAGTAGAATTTGATTTTATTTCGGGTAAACATTACTTGTATTAATGTATGCAATAAAGTATTAAACAATTTTTTTCCGGCATAGGTTTTTATATTCTTGCCTACCTACACCATGTCGCGTTGTAGCGTACGACTTTGCCAATTGTGTGAGGGCTTTTGTTTTTCTATTTTTCTTTAAAAAATGTATTAAATAAGCACAAAAAATATTTTTTAGAAACAATAAATATGATATATTGATTCATTCTACGCTATTAGGCATATAATTTTAAACAATTAAGGTGCAAAATTAACGTTTTTATGACTGAAAAGAAATGTTCAGCATTTTTTTCTTACGAACATTATTCCCCTAATACCCTGTATTAGCAGCTTATTTGGAAAGCATAAATAGTAAGAAGTTTTTAATTTTTCCTAATTATTTTTGTTCCAGAATCTAATAAAATTTTTGTTCTACGACCAATAAAAAAAGTTTTTCTATCTTTTACATGAAAAAGAGTACCCCATTGTAGTACACTACATAAAGTGTTAACAAAAGCAACCAATTTTTAACAACGCTTTTTCACCTTGTAATTAGTGTTTTGTTTTATTGCCTACTACAGTTTATTTAAATACGACTTTTTGCAATGTAACAGTAAACGCAACTAGCTTTTATACGGTCGTAGAAAATATTTAGTACGCATTACACGCATAAAGTATCTTTTTTACCCATGGGATTGCCGCAGTCGCCTGACAGCTCGTCCTGTCAAACTTCCTATCCGTAAAAATATTGGGTTCACTGCAATGAAATATAAGAAAGGCTTAGTGATGGTTTTAAATACCTATGTTAAATTTATTATTTACCAAAATATACCTACCAGCTATGAAATAGCCTCAAAATATTGTTTTGGCACTTAGTATTTAATGGAATTGATTTTAATTGTAAATTATCTGTCGATGACTGGTTAAACATAAATTTACTTTTTATAATAAAATTACAAAATGACAATTGGGTTATTATATTTCAAAAAATTAAATACGCCACATAATACTAATAAACCTATTGGAATTCCCAGTTGAAATTTTAATTTAGACAATGTCATAAACTGTATTCAAACCAAATTTCCCTATCTGGATGGACGTAATTCGATTGGGGAGACCATTTAAGCCAAGCTACAATTAACATGGGGTCGAATTGGGGCCTAGAGCAATAGATAACACGGAATGCAATTGGCCAATCCTCGCAGGATCGCAGGACAGCGCAGCGTTTTTCCTGCTAAATTTAATGCGACACTTGCGACGCATAAATATAATTTGAATGTGCTATAAATTCGTATTGTTTATTGACCAATTTTCACTTTTTCTTTTTTTTTTTTATAATGTAAGTACTACGAAATTAAAATTGAAGAGAAAAGCGTATTGGTATTTTTGTCAAAAATACAATTGAGCGGTAACAAAATGTTTTTTTTTAATGTATGGATTTTTCAGAGGATTTATTTTAAACGTAAATTTAAGCGACAGTAAGCTTCAATTTAATGATTTTCTAATCACAAATTATGAATTAAAGTGCAATTGTGTGTTGCAATTGTTGGCATTTTAGTTATAACAGAATTTAAATTTATTTATATAGAACATTTAATACCAAGATGGTACCCAGCAGTCATCTTGAAATTTTTGCCTGTTAGTTACACTAAGTATCCCATTTACGCATCAATTTATTTATTAATTTAATTTAATTATTAATTAATAGATAAAGTTCAAGAAATAAAAGGCGGAAAAACATTTAAAAAATGCACTGTATAAGATATTTTTAAAATTAATTTACAAAAAGTAGATAACAATCAATAAGATCAAAACAATAGTTTATTAATTTTTTTATCTTAATAATATTCGGGACGTTTTAAACAATTGCAAAAAAAAGTAAATTCTTGTTTAAAATGAGTTTTATTGGTTGACTTAGGTAGATATCACTGTACAAAGATAGCGAAAAAATAATATTTTTCTATTCTATTTTAAAAACGGAAAGTGATAGAATACCAATAAAATTCGTTAGATTTTTTTTATCAAAAGACATATGCTGCATATTCTTACAGCTTCTTTTTTTTATTTCTTGCACCAGTCTACAGGGTTATTTTTAAAATGATATATTCCCCCTAACGCAGTATAGAATGCCAGAAAATAAGAACATTTTTTAAATAAAATTATGTTCGAAAATGCTTCCTTTCCGAAATACAGGGTGTGAGAGTTTTAAGAAGCAAATACCTTTTTATTATAACTTTTCTACCACTTTATATATGCCTACAAAATTTGGTACACTTGTTTTAACCATTACGTTACATATTTTGCTGTAAAAGTTTTTGAAAACAATTTACCAGTGGCGTTTGAACAAGATTTGAATTAAAAAATTTTCAAGGAAAAAATAGTACGCCACTTCTTTTTCTTCGAATCAATACTATTTTTAAAATAATCATTTACTTTGGAGTTAATTTGATATCTTTTTATTTTTTTCGTACGATAAACGGTTTTTGCCATTTTAATGCATGGCAAAATCGCGCAAAAGGTGATTTGAATGTAAAATTCGTTTTTGGCTGTTATTAAAAATTATATCTACTGATTATTATTTAATTGCGTTTAAATTGTCATTATGTAAGGTTCTGACCTTTTTAATACAAATTAGACAGAAACGAATTTTACATACAAAACACCATATCAGATTTTAGCGATTTTGCCGTGCATCAAAATGGCTTTTATTTTTTCAAACGAAAACCGTTTGTCGTATTTAAAAATATCAGAAAACTAAATTAAATTCAAAGTAAATAAATGTTTTAAACATATTATTGATTCGAGGTGAGGGTTGGTTTTTAACCCCATGTTTATACAATAAAGAGCCCATTTACGCAATATATTTATTTTCAGTTTATTATTAATAAATAAGCAGTTTTTTATTTAAATATCATAATTGCTTGATTGTAAGTTGTATGGCATTTTTGACTACCTACAAAATAGAAATTCAAATTTTAAATCAGCTAGTATAGCTAATAAGAACATTTCTTTTAAAATAGCAGAATTTCTTGATGTTAACATGTAGGACTTTTTTACTATCTAGTAAAAACTTAATTTTTAAATGAACTAGTTCAGCTGGTTTTTTAAGTCATTACCAGGTTAGGTCTGTCATTTGTCGGTAATTTAAAATTTTAATTTTTAAAACTATTTCCTTTTGAGGGTACCGAAATCATGTAATTCAGTAAATTGACTTATCTTTTATGTATTACGATATTTTATGCGCACACTGTCTTTAAATTTTTATGATCAGATTACCATTATAAGTATAATTATATTTTGAAAAATTCCCTTTACCGAACTTTTCTCTCCGCTTATTAAATTTCCAAATAATAAAGCCGATCATATTAACTGTTTTTATAAGAGAACGTATCTTACATCATATCATTAACAGATTTTTACTCACACATCATTACCCTTAATCGTGTTTTAAATTACTAAAATTTCTTTAAATTAAATCTAATTTACTCACTCCTTTTTCATGCTGCAGGTAATGACTTGAGCAATTTGTTCCTGTCAAAAAATTTGTAACGTAACATCTATATTAGGGCAGGATCCTCGGGCAATATAATATAAATACATTTTAATTCGACATTTTATTACTTATTCCTACTTAAAAATATTAATGTTTGACAAGCACTAATTTTATTTTTGGCAAATAATATTATTACGTATACATACATTGTATGTCCCTCCCCCTTTATTTTTTAAATGGGTCAGGGAAAAATTTTAAGATTTTTTTTCTTTTTTTTTATCTTTGGACAAACCACGAAGGCTAAAAGCCTAAATACTAACGTACTAGTGTCTTAAGTGAGGTAAGAGGGAGTTTGTTGAAACAGGACTTAAATACTTGAAAATTTAGGGAAGGAAGGAAAGACCTCCGCGGGCAGCAGGTTCGACATTCTAAAAACTCTAGGGATAAAAGAACAAACAAAGTGGGAAGTTCGGGGCCTGTCCAGTTGGACAGTATAGGGATGCATACGCGCGACACCATGAGTTTCTCTGGTGGGAACCGTGGAGTGGAGGAACTATTCTGGACAATTCTTCAGAGCAGAAGCCATGGAAGTATCTATAAAAAGCGATAAATCCCCTACAGCCCGACGATGGGCAAGAGAGGGAAGCCTCTCTGTAGGTGAGGGATCATTAATGAGATAACTAGCTCTTCTTTGGATGAAATCAAGAATGCTTAGGGTTGTGGGGGACCGCCATGCCCCAGATATGAGAACAATATTCTAAGAGAGGTCGGATTTGGGACACATATAAAGTGTATAAATTATAAGGTGAAAAATACTTTTGGCTCGAAAGAGAAATTCAAGATTTTTGGAAGCTGCTGTGGCTATATATACAATGTGTTTATGTCAGTTAAGGTTACTTTCAAATGTGACGTCCACAAGATTGAAGATGTCTTTGCTCTGTAAAACTTGGCCGCTTATAAGAAGAGGATGAGTATTTAATGACTCTTTTCGCGGCAAGGAACATGTTTGTGTTTTGGATGCATTAAAATGGACGAGATTTTTGGCGCTCTGCGTTTGTTTTCCAAATCAGGTTCAGTGATATGTTTAGAAACCTAAAAGCTGGAGTGAAGGGTACTATCGTCGGCGAAACTATGAATTGAATTAGTTGTGGATGAGAGAAGGTCGTTGATGTGAAGAAGAAACAATGTTGGTGCCAGAAATGAGCCCTGAGGCGCTCCAGCATTTACATGGTGAAAGCTTGAAGAATGGCCGTCCACAATAACTGATATACGTCGATCAGATAGTTAACTAGAGAGCCAAGTACAGAGTTTAGTTGAAAGACCATAGGAAGGAAGTTTATTAAGAGGTGCGGCATGCCAGACCTGAGTGGCTTTCCAGTGACGCAATATAGAGTGCTTCCAAGTAGCTCAAGAGCATTTCGTTCTACTTTATGGCGTTCCAGTGATGGAAAGTATTATACACCTGAACTACTCCGTTTTTCTTTCTCCTTGCCCCTCATGCACGTCCTCTTTTGGTTTTTGTGCTTCAAACGTGTTTTTTATAGTTAAGGATGCATTTTTAAAAATTATTTGGTTAAAATGAAATTAGATATTAAAAAGAGATTATTATTATAAAGCCAAGAAAAATAAAAAAAATATATTTTTTAAAGTTATCTTTCATCCCTTGTTTAAGGATGCGTTCCAATGATTACCTTTTTATAGCAGATCAAGAGCTTCAAGTCCTGGAGCGTGACGCAAAAAAATTTCGTCACTGGAAAGCTACTCTGGTCAAAAGCCTTGGATATATCAAGAGCAACGATCTGGGGCTCACCTAGATGGCGGCTTTTCTTCATTTAGAATACCGGATGTTTACTTGCCCAGTTTCACAATATATGGTTACCATCCCTCTTGGGTTAACTATTTTGGCAACACCAGTCACATATCGGTATTTCCTTGCTTCTATAGTAACAAACCTATGGTTAGGGTTATCAAAATAATACGGGGTATAGGTATATGTTATAAGCTCAAAGGAGTTTACGCATATTTTTCACTTTCTAGTCACTTCCGGTTTAACCGTTTATTATTTTTGAAGTTGTAAGAGAATTCTAAGTTAGAATGTGATATTTTAAAAAGTCTTTAAGGTGGCCATGATTAGACGCAAGTTAATCTAGTGACCCTAGGTGGTGCAAAATTTTAGTGACTGGAATAGAAATAAATTAATTTTGCAAATTGACATTTTCGTGTCTAATAGTATTTTTCAAAATTGCAACACTTTTTAGACAAACACTTTTCGATTAAAGATTTTTTTGACGAATCTAACGATACCTATTGATTTGCGATCAGATTAAAAATAAAGTAATAAATAATGGTTTAAAGCCACCTAGATGCAACTCTACAAATGGCCCTCAAAAATCAAGGAGGCGTAAGAACTTTTAAAAACGTCAAGATACTGTTAAAATTGTCTTAAAAATCCAAAACTGGTAAAATATACAGGATGTTAAATTTAAAAATTCAAAATTATAGTTATTTCCCGTTAAACCTGAAGTAACTCAAAAGCGAGGAATATGCTAAAAACTCACCTATTTTTATACAATTAACTTATAACGTCTAATTTTGCTTTGTCTGACACTCTAGGAGCTATGGCTCTAATAAACCTTCTACAAAGTACCGGATCTTAAAAATCATCTTCCAAATACCTTCTTCTAAATATTTTCGAAACCAGTCAGATGTACTTATTGTGATATTTTCTTAAAGTTCTTTTAAATATCCTTTTAATGGTGATTCTGGTAATAATATACGGGAAAGATTAAAAAGAATATACTTTTTTATTAAAGCACGGTGAATATTATATTTTCCTTAAAAGAGCTTTAAAAAAATACCACATTTAGAACATCAAACTTTAATGCTTTTAGAATTAAGGCCATCCAAGTTAGGTATTTGGGTAATTTTTAAACGCCTATGCTGGTTTGGGAAGTTCTTGTTTGGGGACCCAGTAAAATTTTACCTTTTTTAACACTTTTCTTTTCTGGTTTGGTCACCTCGACAAAAATTTATAATTATTTCTTTTTGTTTGGTACCCTATAGGTGGGCATAAAATTCTTAAGTGGATTTAGAAAGTGTGTATTAGTCTTGGAATGATTTTTTAAAATTTTTACATAAAAATCCTTATCCATTACGTTTAGCATCCTGTATCATGAGAATAAAGAATATGAAATACCTGTTTACAAAAACTTTTTGTCTTAAAATTGCATTAAAAAATCGACTGAGAAATTCATTTGACATACCTAATTAACACCCAGTATGATATCATTTTAGCATTAGTCCCATTTGTTTTATTTATATAAAATGTTTTTATACGTATTTTTTGATATTATTAGTGCAAAAATGTTTTAAAATAATTGTTTTTATTGCGTATTATTTGGTTTCATCATTTTTGTTCCTGTTCTGTTTTTTCAAAATAATTTTTAAGCTTATTACATTTTACATTCTCATTCTAGATTTCTCTTCCTCTTAAGTTTTAGCCTTCGTGGATTGTCCAATCATAAACAACTTATGTTATCCCCATTCAAATTATACGTATCTCCCTGTTTAATGGGTTTTCAAATATTTGATAACACACAAACAATAAATGTAATTTGTAATCTATTTTGTAACTTTACTTTTACAAAAATAGTGGTTTAAAATTAAAAAGGCTAAATAATTAAATGCTAACTTTGGTTTTTTAAATATCTTGTATTAGGCCTAATAAGTGTAGGACCCACTGATCTAGATGGATTGCCAATGTTATAACCTGCGTGAAACAAAAGTTACATTTCATGGGCGAAAAAACCGGTTTGTGCGCAAGCCAGTTGAGGGTAAACGCACCGGGCTCCAAACAAACTATCCGCATTATAGGAAATAATTTGTTGACGGCGTCCTGGTTATTCAGACCGCGGACGAAGGGTACGGGGTGCCGGTGTTTGTATTTTGCCACGGCTTTTAAGTGCGCATGTTCGTCCACCCACTGCGCGGGGTCGTAAAATCCGAAAAATGTTCCTTGCCACTGCAGATAAATGTAGGTTATCTATGGAAGGACCTTAGAAAAATGGAAGTAAACCACTGTGAAATTTTTAAGCGACATTACTATGTTGTCGTTAAGGTAAGATTGGAGTAAATACCTGATACTAGGTAGATAAATATTTAAGAAACGCCACTGTATAGTAAACCTAAAATAAAGTTATTTTCTCTACAAGAAGTAATAAATTATTGGGTTTTAGCTGTGCCGGTTCAGAGTGCAGGGCAACGTCGTAATTCCGACTCGAAATCAATTTTTATTTGTCCGTGGCCGTTTTGTGCCGCTCGGCAGGTTTACAGCGCATAATACCCTGGTGTTAAACGTAACGTCTTCTTTCTGTAGTAATTTACAGGAATTTATCACTTATTTTTTGAGGTCACGATATAGTGCTTTCTTATTTTGTTTCATAAAATATTGGTTAAAATATTTTGACAGAACATGGTAATAATGTGGTTTCAATTTAATAATAAACTAAGCAAAGATATTTGCATTGAAAATGGTAAAGAGGCGTTGCAACCAATAATGATGGTCCAGAGATCTTTGCCGTCTAAAATATCTCAAATGATTCTGCAATATTTTATTGCATCGTCACAGCTTGAAAAAGAGGAAAGAACTAACTTGGGTCTGAATCTTCTTTTGCTATAGTGTAAGACCATTAATAGTTTTTTTAGCTAACAGTGTCACCTTTAAACAATTTCACTTTTGGGCATCGGCGTAACTATGGGGGAGGCCGGGCCCCCAGTTGTTATCAGCCCCCCCCAGGAATAATATAATTATATGGTATATGTGTACATATAACGTTTAGCGGCGTCGGGGCCTCTCCCAGGGTGTTGCCAGGCCCACCATTTGACCCCTCCAGGTTCAATGGCTAGTTACGCCTATACTTTTGGGTAATAGTCCAATTAACTTTTGGATATATTAGCCAACTTTAAGGGTGTGTTTATGTTGGAGTGGCAAGGAACAAGGTTATAGACCAGTGCTAAAACCTTTAAAAGAGGTAAAAAGTAAAGAAATAAGCCTATAAATATTTTTATCGCAATTACGAAACACGCTGTATACAGGGTGTCCGCTACTTAATGGTACACAGAATAATCACAGATTCTTTATGTTAAAATATTAAGATTTAACCAAACAAATCTATATCCAAAAGTTGATAATAAGGAAAATACAGGGTCTCAAAGTAAAAAATATTTTTAATTAATCTCGACAACTTTTGATACGTTTTAAATATTTTCATAAAGCTCGGTTTTCAGAGGTTTTTGACATGAGCTATTCAGATTTGATAATAATTATTATGTGTAATTAAAGGGGGCTAGCTACCCCACTAAATTTCTCTAAAACTTTTGTGCCTCTCTGTATGTAGCAGCTAAGTAAACCAGTAGACTACCCTATGCTTTCTACACAAAAAAGGTATTCTTTTGTATAAATGGCTTCGCGCAATCGTTTTTAAGATATTTACATTTAAGTGGTTTAGTGTAACCAAAAAATGCTTTTAAATACAGCATATTACCCGTAACTACAAATAATGCCCTATTATGAACAAATGATTTAATGTATTATACATAATACACTTTTGGTATGGTACCACTTAAATGCAAATATTCTGAAACCGGTTGCTCGGAGCCATTCTTATAATATATACCTTTTTTGTGTAGAAAACATAGGAGTCCACTGGTTAACTTGGCTGGTACATACAGAGAGGGACAAAAAGTTGAGACGTGTTAGAGAAATTTAAATTGTGTAGCTAGTCCCCGTTAGTTTACACATAAAAATTATTATCAACTCTGAATAGCTCATGTCAAAAACCCCTAGATACCAAGATTTATGAAAATATTCAAAACGTATCAAGAACTATCGGGATAAATTCAAAATATTTGTTTCACTTTGGATATAGGTATGTGTGGTTAGTTCTGGTTAGTATCATTAATTAATGGACACCCTGTATATCCTGTAGGTAACCACCAATCCTAACATCTTTTAATGATGCTTATTGCTACAGACAGTTTGTCTACTGGACTTAACTGCACCTGTAATTTTTTTTTAAATTTTTATCTAATATTTTGAAGAAAATATACTCCTCATAAGAAATTTTTGATTCGTCTGAGATAATAAAAGCTATAATTGAAATTGCTTTATAATATATAAGTAAAAATATTAGTTTAAAATTTAAAAATATAATATTTTTGAAACTACTTGACTAAAAAGCAAAGAAGTAAGAAAAAAGTCTTATATTTATTTTTTTATAATTTTACTTTTTACATACAAACAATATTAAGGTACGGTGAAATTTATTTAGGCAGTAACATTAAAAACAACGACTTATTATATTTATTTAATAAAAACTTGAAATTTTTATTCCTTTTTTATACTATTTAAATAAGTAGTTTAAAAATGATTATAGCCAATTTATTTTTATTTGGCAAAATATTATCTTTGTTATTTTAAATTCTCCTGTATATCATAAGGCGACCATTTCTTTTATTACTTTGATTCTAAAAATATATTTTTTTCTTTAAAAAATAAAGATTTTTTTTAAAGGTTAACCTCAATTCTCCCTTAAATCCATAATTCATAGAAAAACATTATTACACACTTTCGATTACGATGTTTATAATTATAAGGTTTTTTTTTAATAATAAAAATAAAAAAGTGACAGGTATAGATTAGTTTATCGGTAGAGACACTCTATATTTTATTAAATCCTACAAAACGTTTAAGAAATAAAACTTAATGGTAGATATAATTTTTTTATAGTTTCCTATACTTCAAATAAACGGCTAAATTGCAAATCTAATATACATATAGTGTTTTTAAAAAGATTATGTACATAATTTTAAAACGCACCTTTTTAAACTTTTAAAAGATATTTTTTCGACTCCATCAAAATGATAAAGCTTTCCAAAATGAATTTCATCCCCATGCCGTATATTTTATAATTAGCTCTGACGGATAACTCTTTTTAAAAAGTCCCGGAATTTTTTAATTTGTTTTCGCTTGGCTTGGCGCTTGTAATTTTATTTTTTCGCTTGTGTTCATTTTAAAAACAAATTTAAAATTAATTTCTGCTAATGAAAGGGGTGAAAAAAAGAGTATTTATGATGAAGTTTCTGACACAAATGTGTTGTTTTTCTCGTTTAACACCAACGAATTAAAGGAAATGTTTTAGAATTTTAACAACGTTAAAATTAAAACTTTTGCCTTATTTTTTTAGCACGTACAGTCAATATATAGTTTTTTGTTTTTTAAGGTTATCTAAATGTTTATTTAAAATTATCGTTCTGGGTTAAAAACAAATTAAATTTTAATTAGACATTCTAGTTTATACAGTGAGGTCGCGTGGTTTGTAATATATATAAAATTCGGTTATTTGTTTTTTTCTAAGGGCCCGACTAAACGATCGCCGGCGGTAATTGCTAAATTATAAAAAATAATCCTCTGCCCGTCGCGTCGGTTTAACCAATTAACGTATATAAGAGCCGCCAAAAATATAAATTATTTTGTTATTTCCTGCGGTTTTTACTTACTTATAGGTAAATGCCGCTGTTCGGCGGCTATGCTTATAAAAACTAAAAAACGCCGCGGAAAAATAGTTTACCTAACCTTAATAATTATTAATTTTGCTGTGGCGTAAGCGTTTAGTATTACTGTGATTTTATTGTTAAATAATATATATTTTTTCTGCTCGCGTGCGCAATAGTGAACTTTTCCGGACGCATTTTAGTTCTGAAAAAGCACTAGTGCGGAGAAGTACAAACATATCGAACCATATATTAGCAAGTCGCAATAAAGGATTTTCATGAATTTCATGTTTAAAAGAAAATGTTGCCTTGACCAAACTAACTCAAGCGGTGAAAGAAACACATTCCGCAGACACCAATATTACCTCAACAAAAAAAAACTCTTTCAGTCCGCTATACGTATACTAACCAGCAAAATGTCATAAACTATACATTTACCATCAATATTTATACATTTTTAGTAGGGTATTAGGTAGCACTGCGGTAAAATATTAAAAAATAATAATATTAAAACTTTTTTTATGTTTTTTTAACGCTAGTAGGAAAAATAGCATTCGCTACATGTTCCGAAGTGCCTTTCCGCACTTGACGGCTTAACCGAATGCCGCTACGTATCCTTCGGTCATCTGCCGTCGCCTGCGAAAAAGTGTCACATTCAGCACCTATTAGGAAATAAACTATTTCATTGATTAATAAACAAATTGGCAGACTTCTTGTTATATTCTGTTAATAACAGAAATATTGGACTGCCTCGGACCATTGGGCTACCTTAAAACGTTTGTCCGCAAATGGTTGAAAGTGTCGAAACTGTCTAGTGACTAAGGAAACATCTTCTAATAGATACCTAAGTAACATAACATAAAATTCAGTTTTTACAAAATGACAAAAGTTATGTTTCAATTAATTAACTTTTTAACCTGGTACCTGTCAAAGCCACTAAAAGTCAAACTTCATAGTCTCCCACTGCTTCTACTTATGTTGGGTGCATGCGCTGACAAACTTTCAGCTTTTACAAAATGGCGAAGGTCTGCCGCTTACGGGCTCTTGGACAGCATGGACTTACTATCTTTATGTTAACGATTAAAAAACAGCATTTTTTAATGGTCGAAGAAAAAAATATTATTAAATGTAAAAAAATAAAAAACATAGTTTTAAAAATACCATACAGGAATCAAAACAACAAACAAAAAAACTAACTGCATGAAAAAAATTTGGTAGCTTTTGGTAAAATTAAAACTAAAAATTTTCTCTTCTGAAACAAGGTAAAAAATTTTTTCTCTGTGAAAACACCTTTAGTCGATAGCTTGTTTTACTTATTCTTTATAAACGCCATCTACATTCGTAAAATGATTTAGTAGTCGATGACTTGCATGTCTTCATTAATGTTTTACCAACTTTTAGTATCAAGAAAATTAGGTATATCATGCATAACAACAGCTGTAATTCTGTGGCACCCGCAGCAGGGCGCCTATTAATAGGGTATCAAAACATAAAATGTTTTTCTTGATAAAGTCATGAATAACATTAAGGTTGGGGTTAGTATTTATTAGCTTTTGTGCTACTTGTCTTAAGAAATTAACTAGTAAATTTATGAATGTTATCTTGTTATCGCTCAGTATGGAGGATTTATTAGGACTATGATAATTTTGAGAGGGGACCAACGTATAACTATTAAACTTGTAGACTAAGGCGATATACTGGGTTAGTAAAAAGTACTGCAACTTTTAAATATATTATAAATCGCTGCATTTACAAAATTTAGTATCTAGAAGGTATTGCGCCTGCAGAATTGAAAGGTGTTATCGTGCGTTTGCCAGATTTTACAGTGTTGTTATACAAGTATTTTTTTTTCATTATTTTAAATGAAATGCTCTGTTTATTTTTATTGCAATATTCTATTTTTATGGTTAATTGGTTTTCTGGAAGTTTAAATAAAAAAATATATATATTTGGCTCTTCTACGAAATAAAACTATTTTATAAAAAAAAATAAGAAAATCAAACATTTTATATACTATAAAGAAACTATTATGCCCTTGCATCAAATATTAAAAGTTAAGATACCTTTAAAAGAGTTAAATTAGGAAATTATTTAATATAAAATAATTCATTTTATTTAGATTATATAAAAAAATTGCTTACTATACAGAGAAGGTTGCAACCCCTAAACATGGGTTCAAGAGCTTCCGGTCGAAATTACTTTATCCTAATCTAATAAAATACCCAGACAGCACAAACTTTCCATTGAGCAATCCCCCATATAAGTAAAGCATGCTGCAGAGCTGGGCTACACTACCAAATATTGGTTGGTTCTCAACGGGACTGCTAAACGTAAACTGATTCCGTGGTCCCATCTAAAAAGTATTCCACATTGTTAAGGTTAAATCAAATAACAATAGTCAACCTATAAACAAAAAAATGACAGTTTAAAGTTTTTATATATCCCCTGGATATTGAGTCATTGTGATATACAGGGTAGACTTAGTTGACTTTTTAGTAACAAGAACAGAAATTATGACAACTTTATTAAAAAAACCTAAAATCTATACACAACTAAAAGTAAATAAATTAAAATTTTTAATGAATAATTTTAAAATAAACTTAACAGGTTAGGGACTTCATTTACCTGTCCTTAGCTGTATCCAGAGAGTTTTATTAATAAAATGAATTACGAGTACGCATTTAGTTCGGTTGGCGCTGATTTCAAACTACATACTCAATGACGACGTTCGTTCGGGGAACAAACGTAAATCCCATTTTTTTTCAGAAAAAAATACTACCCGAATTATAATACTTTTTAATTAATCTTGTGAAAATATATAATTTAAATAATCTATTTGATATATAGGTAGGTACCTGAAATTATCAATAATACACTCTATTTATATTATTTTTTGTAAAAAAGGTGATTTTTCACCATTGACGTTGAACCTACATCTTTACTAACAAGGGCCCATATCTATTCCCTGAATTTTATCTAATCTGGCTATCTTGTCTTATTTAAAAAATAAAGAAGGTATGACTTTTAAAACCTTTTTGTATAACATTCATAAAAGCATATAATAATTTAAAATACTAATTTATTTGAGCAATTTTATTATATTCATAGTGGCAGTTAGAATTATAAAACAGTTGTTATTTTTATTAGATGATTACAGGATCAGGTTCTCTTTTTACTTAACCGGAGTGTTAATTCCTAAATAATATCAAATAACATCTTTATTTTAATTTATTCCATAAAGGTATTTTCATAATTAACTCAATGACTGGTAGATTCTGCTGGATTTAATTTTATAAGGTTCGAGGGGCTGGCTGTGATATAATAAAAAAATTAATTAGTCATTTAATTAGAAGCGCTACTTGTTTTTGATGTAATTATTATTTTATAATAGAGGTGTGTGAATCAGCTTAAAAAGATTTAAAAATCAGGATTTTAGTTGGACTTAAGACTCTACGGAACTTGCACAACTTGAAAAGCAACATATTGAGTGTTTTAATTTCATCAGAGGTGGTTTTGATATATTAGAGTTTGACTAGGATTTATTCTAATTAAACAATATTCTATCATAGTCGAATCTGTATAGACTTTTTGATAAAAGTCCTCAATAACAGCTCCGATCTTTTTTAACTTTTTGTTTTGTTATATTGTTTAAAATCAGAAACTTCTCAGAGGGGAGAAATCATTATTTCTATGGTTTAAACAATATACTTATATGGTATTTATACAGGGTGTGCAAAAACCTTTTTGACAAACTTTAAGATTTAATTCGTTATCAAAAAATAAGGAAAAGCTTCTTATGAACATATGTCCTAAAAGTCCTACTGTTGAAACTACAGGGTGTTTTAATTAAAAAAAAGTTTTTTTATCATTACTTTTATACCGGTTTAGATACTTTAAAGAAATTTAAAAGAGGTTTTCTAGGCATGAAAAAAATTTTAAAGTACAAAAAAATTACCAGTGACTGTAAAGTGTATACTGTAAATATGTTTTCAGAAAAAAATATTGTACGCCGTTGCGTCTCCCCAAAATAAAAAATATATACATTTTTGTTCAGTTTTATACAATTTTATTCTCTATTTTTTTTTTGTATTCGATGTAAGGTTTTCGCGTCAATAAAATCAAAACATTTCTTAGAATGGTCATTTAATATTGCTAATATCTAAGTTCACAGAAAATATTATCACCTTTTTTGCATATCATTTAAATCAAAATTAATTTTCTAAGCGAAAGATTGGTCAATACATCAATGTTTCAATATTTAATTCATGTAGTAATTTGTAAAGCAAACTAAGTAATTAAAGTTTGCTTTACAAACTTGACTAACTAAGGACTTAGCATGCCAAGAAATGATTTTTATTTTCTTATGCGAAAACAATAGATCGAATAAAAAAATCAATGACCAAATTTGTTTTAAACTTAACGGGGATTGGTAATGTCATTTTTCTGAGAAAAATGCGGTGGCGTACCATTTTTTTCCTAAAAATATTTGCAGTAAATCCCTCACGGACGACACTGATGAAAAAAATCTTATACGTCAAAAAATGTCCATTAATACATAGAAGAAGTCTCTTAAATTTTCCCAAAAATGTCTGTGTTGGTAAAACTGTTGTTTTCCTAAATTTTAACACCCTGTAGTTCCAAAAGTAGAAGGTTAAGGACAATGTTAATATAAAGTTTTTTTCTTATTTTTTATTGGAGAATCACCCCTTAAAGTTTGTCGGAAAAGTTGGTGGACACCCTGTTTAAATTACATTTATATTGTTTAAAAAGTACAAATATACAGGGTGTCTCTAATAGGTCTATACAAAATGCTACCATAGACTTCTTGGGACAAAATACAACAATCTAACGCACTTTACCTTGTCGAAAAGTAAATCGTTTGCGTCATAGAGGATGTCAAAGTATTTATTTTATTTTAGTTAGTTTTAAATATTTTATTTAATAATGCTGTTTTTTTAACAAAATTCGGTATACGGTTTTTTTTTATATAAACGTATTTATTATTTTTGTTAGATAATTACTAATAAAAAATTATAAAACCTAATTTTAAAAAGAAATGTTTCTTTTGGTCAAAAAATATGCAATTAAGTGAGTTTTTTTTTCTCTTTAACTTAACAAGATACGGAAAAATATTAGAAGATATAAAAGCTGTATTTTTATATGCCTAATCTAAAGTAAGCACAAAGATTTTACCCACGTACTGTTTTTTTGTTAGAAATATTCCTTTAGTTGCCTCTCGAGACGCCACTGGACTTATTAAATGTAATAAAGTTAGTGATAAATTACCCCCTTAGTGCCATTAATAATAATGTCAAAAAAAAAACAGAATTGGTTAAAGGAGAGTTAGGATATTTTTAAAAAATAGATTTTTTATTTGGAAATTTTAACAATCTGTATCTGAAAAGTTAAGACGTTTGGGACATATGTCCATGAAAATTTTCTTGCTTTAAAGTCCAAGAATCACCCTCTTAAAAATTAAAATGTATTTAAGAATCACCCTGTATAGGGAACCACCTGCAATACTTTTTTTTAGAGTCTTTATTTTTTTGTGCCTTGGTTATATATATAATTCTTGTAGATAATTTTGTTATTCTACCAAATTTTTGCACAAAAAAGGTATCCTTGATAAGTACCGCTACGAACAACCGTTTCTGATATGTTTTAGATTACATATTTTATTTTACATAATAAAAAATTTTCGCATTGTTTTACGTTTTATTTAGACCACCTTAGTTTATCTAAAAGGTCTGTACAAATTGGTACTTAAATTTTCTTACACTATAATACAACGATTTAACTCAATTTGCCATAGTTAAAAAGTTGATATTTTTCGAGATACAGGGTTTTCAAGTAAAAAAATATAAAACAAATTTGACACCCTGTATCTTGAAGAAAAAAATTGTCTGTTTTCATGTTTTTAAACCAATTTAATGTGCAAAAAGAGTTCTACATTTTGATATTTAAACGGTGTTTCTAGGAAGAGAGGTTGTAAATTTATGACGTTGACAAAACAGTCTATTGTCAAAGTGTTTTACCCTAGTCAAAGGCAAAGGAGTCTAAAAGGCATATTTTAGAAAAAAGTTCAATGGCAAAACAATCTAATGCACATAAAATTCTTTGATCAATGTATATAAACTATGGCAAAAGAAGCTATTGTACATTAGATTGTTTTACCTTTGAGTGGATATCACATTTTTGTTAAATCTATTGTTTATTAGACTATTTTTCCCTAGTTTCAATCAAAAATATAAACATTTCGCTATTTTAAAGATGTAATGTAATGTAAAGATTAGTAAAAATCATAATTATTTTATATTAAAAGTTACTATGACAAAAATAAAGCCAATAGTTGGTGTTGTGTAAAAATTAACTTTAAAACTCTTTCAAATCCAGTTTTGCTACTATCAAAGAACATTATAGCTACCGCAATAGAAGTCCAGTTCAAATGGCAGAATTACGAACGATTTATTACCATGCGCTTATATGAACAGTTTCGGAGTCTATACTGAGTAGCTTTCCAGTGAAGCATATAGAGCGCTCCCGAGTACCTCGGAGCATTTCGTTTCACTTTATGGCGTTCCAGTGACGGGAAGTTTTATGCACCTTAACTACTCCGTTTTTCTTTCTCCTTGCCCCTCATCTGGTTTTCGTTCTTCAAACGTGTTTTTTTATGGTTAAGGGTGGATTTTTAAATTATTTGTTTGAAATAAAAGTAGATATTAAAAAGGGATTATTATTATAAGAAAGGTTAAAAAAACAAAATTTTAAAATTTCTTTAAGGTATCTCTTTCCTTGCCTAGAGGTGCGTTCCAGTGACTAATTTTTTATAGTAGATCAAGAGCTTCAAGTCCTGGAGCGTGACACACAAAAATTTTCGCTACTCTGCTTAAGCAAGCAGTTTTGGTACATCGGCGAGTAATAGAATAACAAAGAAGCAGTATTAGTTACATGCCGCTATTTAGATTGTCTCTTTCCCTCACATTGCCTATGTGTTATATTTAGCTCAACCGGTATAAGCGGGCTTATGTGAGGGCTTCGATTTTTGGCGCCAATTTCTTTACACGTGTCCGTAAATCTATTGCGGTAGTAGAAATATTTGTTTCGGTAGGGGATAATTGTATTTTATTCAAAGCCAGAAGAGTTTAATGTACAGGGTATTTCATTTAAGAGGAAAAATGGAATATTTTTTTACTTTCTCTATATTTTATATATTATTTTTATAAATTTAAGATAACCAATCGATGTATTTTAGTTTGGGGAATGTGAAAATCGTATTTAAAAACAATTGCATAAAAAACAAAAAGAATTTCGCCATTAATGTTGCATTTTTTTACATGGAACACCATATTTATAATTCTTTGCCCAGTTCTAGGTATTTTCATTAAGGTACTATATGCCTATCTTAAACTCTACAGTAGTCGCGTGCAGTCTCACAGACCGACGATAACTTGAATTTTTTAACAAAAACTTTAACTATGCCACTGTATTCGCGCCGCTTTATGAATGCCTTGCACTTTGTAACTTTTTTATTACAACTCGTGCGACCGCCACTCAGAGTAAAATTGTCCGGGTAGTGAGTGACAGCGGTCTCACGCACCGACGCAACGCGACTATTTATGCACGTTTCACTAACTAAAAGCAAAAAAGTATTTTCTTTTTGTATTAATTTTATTTAGTATCTAGGTTGTTTTAATTGCATTTGAAGATAAGTCAGTTTTTAAATTCCTATAAGAAAGAACAACAGTTCCTTTGGTATTTGCTAGAAACAGTCACCACATATGAAGAATATTTGGACCATGATTCTGACGAAGGTGAGAAAACTAGGCATAAATTAATTAATTTTCTCCTAACCAGGTTACTCTTGAATCTTAAGACTCTGAATCGGAATGTCATGAACCAAATTGTGACCAAGGAGATGCTAAAGCTTCTAAATTAGACGACTAAACAAATTTTGAGCCTTGGGCCAGCAGAAGTTTGAATTTTATGGGTAAAAAAGTAAACGAGATAAACAAAACTGTCGCCGCTACCTAAACATACCAAAACCAGACCTGAGAATATTGTTGAGGTTTTAACAGGACCAAGTCTACATACGAAGAAGCTGACTACTCCAGAAGAAATTTAAAAATACTTTTTGTCCGAAAAAATATTATCACTATTGTTTTAAATACAAATAAAATTAATTGAGAGAATTTATTTTTGATATAAATTAAATCTTTGTAAAAATGTAGTTTTTTTTTACTTTAAAATACAGAAATAACTAGCTTCCTTGTCTCCCATCACAATCGGTCCCAGGGACCGACGCGACCTAACTATCCCAAATTTTTCACGCGACTAGTGTAGGGTTAACTGTTTTTGGGTTATCGACGCTAAAAGAGTCATTGAAGATATGTTCTGTAGTTCGGCGGATTCATTTAATGGATGGTATTTATTTGGGTACACGCCAAAAATTAAATTAAAAGAACTAAAAAACCAAAAAATTAAAACAAGTAAAAGATGATTAAAAATCGACGTTTCGATGGCAAATCTTCCACCGTTGTCAAGATAAATTGAATAAAAATAATAAAAATAAAATTAACTATTATTATGGTTTTAAAATTTCAAATGTATATCTTTTTTTTAGGATATTCTGAAATCTTTGACATTAAATGTCAAATATATATATACACATATTTGCCATTTAATGTCAAAGATTTCAGAATATCCTAAAAAAAAGATATACATTTGAAATTTTAAAACCATAATAATAGTTAATTTTTATTTGTATTATTTTTTTTTAATTTGTCTTGACAACGGTGGCAGATTTGCTACTGAAACGTCAATTTTTAATCATCTTTTACTTGTTTTAATTTTTTGGTTTTTTAGTATTTTTATTTAATTTTTTGGCGTGTACGCAAATAAATACCATTCACTTAAAGAGTCATATTTTCGGCTAATATTAGTTAATTAAATATATCAATACACAATAAAGGTAATGCAGGTAAATACTTCAAAGTAATTAAAATGTTTACCTATTGGTGGATTTTAATACTAGTTTTTTAAAATCAATTATTCGTTAGATGAAAAACTACAAATAGTAACGCTATATTACATTACAAGTGTGGAGATAATGCCAGTGAAGCAAAAAGAAGATACATTGATAATTTAAAAAAAAATTAAAAAATGATTTTGAAGTATCAGGTATTCACC